>RJWM01012423.1:0-56598 GCA_004363535.1 Dasyprocta punctata | reverse complement strand
ACGAGACAGTAGATAAGCAGCTGCCCGCCCAGGGGGCGGCGAGAGTGCACGCTGAGAGCCGCGGGGAGCGGATGTGTGTGAGGCACCTCCGCGGGGACACGTAGGACCCACCAGCGGTGGGCATGTAGAGGTCTCCCGCTGCAGCTGGCTCCGAGCTGAATAAAGTCTTCTGCTGTGTCGCTTGTGATTCTGTTGTGTGCCTTCCTACCGGCCGGGATAGGCGCCCGACATGTCACCATTAGAGGGACCTTCGTATACAATGACTTGACCAAGTATGCATCTGGGAAAACAAGGGCTCATCACTCTTTCCAGCAGAAGGAGTCACTCCTCCAATACTGGCCCTCCCCTCTCAACCCAACAACCACAGTGGAACTAGCTTCTCACCCAGTTACCCCCACACACACACCTGAGGGCCTCCAGAATCAGCTCTCTGACCTCAGTAATGCTACAAACCTTCGCTCATCTATGCTCAACTTCACAAGCACAGTGAACATGGACCAAGGTCAGCAAAGACCTGGATTCAAATACTGGTTCCACCTAGGACTCTTGGCAAGTTATTTCCTATGAGTTTAATTTTTTGACATGGAAATAATGAAGCCAACCTGGATACGTAAATGATGTAGCTTAAATGAGATAAAGGAAAGACAAGCAGCGAATCATCTAAGACAGGATTTCAGGCACTGAGCTGTCCAATTAACCCTGCAGACAGCTCCATGACGGAGATGCTGTTATGATTCCCATTTTGCACACAAGGAAATGAAGGCTTAAAAAGGCTGAGTAAGTTGCCGGGTCACTGATGGGAGGAGGACAAGCCTGACTCCAAAATCCAACGTCTCCCTCAAGTCTTCCCCCTTCTCAGAACCCCATGGTGACAGCACGGGCAAGCTCAGCCCCTAGCCCAGGGTGCCCTTGACCTTACCATCTCACCTTGAGACTGACTTTTGATTGACATAAAGCCACAATCAAACGGAAATCTCTAACACCTTCTATGAAGCTATTTATTATTACACTTTTAATTCCTAATGCCAAGGAGGTGACAGTCATTTTAGTGGCACTGGGAGGCCAGAGTCACACAGAGATCCCCGCTGCTTGCCATATCGGGTCTCTTGTCTAAAATTAAACACCTTTTAATGAAATTTTCCATCTTCTGAACACATCCCGCCTTCTCCCTCTCCTACATGCAACTTTACAAAATCTGCAATCAGACTGGCTTTCTGCCTCACTGTGAGCTTGAATTTCTTATAAGCTGGGGCTTTTTTTATTCACTCCTCATCAGTCTCCTGTTTCTGTGCCATCAATAATTTTTCCGTAAGAACATATTTTGCTCTTTTCTTCACCTATTTCAATACTGCTCTGCTCTCTCTATTGTTTTACTTGGGAAGCTTCCCATTTCTTTGTTTTGATACTCCAAGGCCACTTTTTTTCCACTGCAGCTTCCAAAGCACATTAATGCACCTGAAGCTGTTTGCTTAGTTTTCTTTGAAGAAATACATCTAACACTTTACAAGGGAGCATATTTGCTTCTGCTATGACTGCTTGGGTCTCTGCGCCTCTCCTAACGCAAGAATCTGCCATTCTCTTTGACAGTGCCAAGGCACAGAACACACTTTAAAAGGTAAATTGATACACATGCTTTTTCACTGAGCAGACAAAAGAAACTATGGTTCCTAATGAGATGCTGCCTTTTGTCTTCTTACATTTCCACATCTCTGAACTTTAGGAAAATACAACGGAGATGTCTGCAGAGATGATTTATTTCTTCTGAAACACCCTGCTGAGTTCGCCTGGCTCTAATAAGGCCACATGCCTTCACTAACTTAAAGAATTACTGTATGCTCTTTTTTTTTCAACTGCGGTCTAGGAGATGCAAGAATTTCTCATGTGGGTGAATCTCTGACCCATTCCGTGGACACCAGTCCCTCTGTCTTCCTCATTTCCTAGCACCTGTTTGCTCTTCCTTGGGCTGCAGCAGTGCACAGATGGGTGACCCGTGCATACATACTGGAAGATCCTAAGTTACCATGACACCTCTACAAACTAAACCGAGAAAGATGTACACATATGAAAATATTTCAGCAAAAGACTCAGAATTCAGCACATTTCCCAAGCATTTAATATTGTGCTGCCATTAGCAATTTTTTGCTAAGCTCATTTTTTATAGCATCACTTAATTTTGTTTTAGTTTCAGTAATTGGTTATTTGGACTTTTTATTTTCTGCTTTTGCTTGTTAGAACAGAAGTCATTATGGTAGACATTTCTAGGTGGGAAGAATCTTCGTGCCTTTAGATATTTACTGCCACTTTAAATGGCACTGGGATTAAAGGGATTCCCTGGGACCTCTGGGGCTACTGCAACTCTGTGTGAATACAGGTAAAACATAACTTGGTAGATCTGTTTGTATGAGGTCTGCTTAGTGATAGTATTTGGCTTGCTCATAAACATTAGCCTCTTTCAGGCTAGTTAAAAACATCAAATAGTTTAAAACAATCAATCATATACCAACTATGTTCTCAACCTCAAAACTAAGCTCACATGCAGAGAGGTAAAGCCCTGACACACCAAAAGCAAGACTTTTAAGAAGGCATGCAACCTTCTGAGTCTTTCAAAGACATGGACCCATTAAACATGGATCACTCTGTGAAGTCACAAGATTTCCCACCAAAATCTGCCCAAAGACTAAAGACCTGAGCTGTACGGATAGATTTCCAGGTTCTTCACTTTTCGCTGAATATTCACTATTAGCTGAATATTTTCTATCTTTATTTGTATATGTTTGCAGTGTAGAATGATTGTTATTCTTCCAGTGTCTTCATTATTGAATCTGTAAAAAGTGAGTAATAATGGTACCAAACACACAGATCTCTCATGAAGGTAAGTTAATGTATGTAAAGTGCTGAAAACTGTGTGAACACAGTAAGTGTTTAATAAATGCCTCTGACCAGCCACTTATTTGAGTGATAGCATTTCATAAAACATCCTAACACAGAAGTCTATAGTCACAGAAGAAACCTGACCAAAGCACAAACCCTCCCAAGGTGAAATGAGTACCTCAGAGTCTGGCTCAGACAGGACTCCGAACCCAGAGGTCAGAGCTGCCTGCCCCAACAATAGGTGACAAGAAAGGAAAAGCATTTTCCCTATCAGATCCCTCTAGGTTACCCAGCTCAGAGCACCCCCAGGTCTGTTCAGTCTGAAGGCTCTGGACATCATGACAAGAAAAAAACTGAAGATTCTAAGGGCACATTCTCTCCCCAGTCTCGTCGATCTTCTGAATCGTCAGTGTGGGAAATCAATTTACTGCAGGAATGGACTGGGCAGAGGGGCAAGCATAGTTCATGGTGGACAGGCATAGTCTCAGAAAGTGGTGCTCACACAGGACTGGGACAGGACCTGGACAGGACCCGTCTCTGCGCAGCCAGAGAGGGACCGAGACCAGAGCGTGCAAGGGGACGCAGACTACCCCAGACGCCATCACTGCTTGGGCAGACCAGGGAGAACGTGGACATATGTAGAATTATCTGTTTTATTTTTCCTCGCTATTTTAAATTCCTCAGACGAAAACAAAAACAAGCAAAAAGCAACAGAAAAAAAAAAAAAAGACTCCTTAGTGCACCACCATGACCACAAGCAAACCTCACTTTGGTCACATCCCGGGTGGACACTTCCACTGATATGCATTAACTAGGAAGCATCATCAGACCAACGCCAGACACACGCAGGCACGCACACACGCGTGTGCATGCAAAACATGTCCATGGAAGGAAGCTCCACAAAGAGCAACGCCCCTTCCAACAGAGACCTTAGCCAGTCAGGTCTGCAGAGCCAGCTCCCATGGCTGGGCAGCACCTTTTCCGACTGCTCTGAAGATTGTGTACAGGTGGTGCAATACAGCCCCCGCGCCTGACCTCAAGTGAAGATGTCTTTTTGAACAGTGCTATAGCGGGCATTCTGAGGAGACGTCCCTGACCTCCAGCACCACTGACACAGCTGTGAGCCAGGCCAAGCATCAGTGCCCAGCACAGAGGACAGGACAGTGCGCAGGCTGCAGGTGCAACAGAAACCCACCAGTGGGGAGGTGCTCCGAGGGTGCTCTTCCCTTGCCACCACAGGCCTTCCTGGAAGCTGCTCACAAATTTTCCCAGAAAAACACTGAAGAGCCTGACCTCAACAGCCGGGGAACCTAAGTAGGTCAGATGAATGTGGGTTCAAATCTGAGCTCTCCCATCTTCTAGTTGTGTGACACTGTGCAAATCATGCAGCCTCTTTGAGGACACGATAATAAACTGAGCTGCATTCACCCCGAGTTGGGAGAGGCACCCACACTGGCTTTCTTCTACTTCATAATGGCAGAGAGATCATGAATAAAGAAGCCACAACCTGCGATACACTGAAGAGCAGGCCCACAGATGCACTAATGAACACTTATCCACCCCGTGCCCTTCCTCACTGTGGAAAGACTGGATTAGCACCAATGAAGTGTTTGTGTCTAACCCTGACTCACACTAAACTACACACACAATTCACGTTCTTTAGGGTCATTATTACTGTAACTCTTTTTCCAAATCCAAGGCTTCCTACTTTCTAGCTGATCTGTAGATCTGGAAATCAGCTTCAAGTTTGTAGTACACTCAGTGAGAAATCTCAGCCCTTACCTCCTGTATGTGATTCCAGGACAAGTTACTAAAACCACGGGGCCTGTGTCACTGTTAACTAAGGGTTAACAAGGGAGGAAATTCTGGAAGTCCTTTTGAGGAAAATTCCAACAGTACAGCTCTGCAAGTCAGAGTTCCTTCTGTGAACATTAAACTCTGATTCTTGCTACCCAAGCCCCAGAACTCAAGAGCCTGACAGGCAGACTTGGTCAGAATTTATCTTGGCCAGAGAGAAGTCCTGGCAGGTAATCACTACCACCTGACACTGAGCTGCATTTGGTGTGACACCAGGGAAAATGCAGTCAATATCAGGATACAGAGCAGCCAATGGATCAAGCCAGAAGAAGATATTTACTTTGCATCTGCTCATTTCTTTGCCATGTAGAAAAGCAATTATCTGGTCTACTACAAAATACAACAGCTGCTTGGACATAACACACATAAGAAGAAGGGACGATTTCAATCAGAAACTGAATATCCAAGTTACAAACTTAGCATACTGGATGAATAATATGAAGAGGTTATCAGATTTCAATTACATTCTGTTCTTTGAAAAACAGTTATAAAATGAGAAAGCTTGAATCAATTAAACATGTGGCTAAACGGCAGTTCTGTCCCATTGAGGGGCTAAGAAAACAAATGTATCCTCAAGGTTGCAGTTCACTTTTCTTATATATAAAAATTCTAGAAAACTATGAAATGTCAGAAAAACAAATGTGTAAAGAAGTGTTCACATAAGAGACAACAAACAAGAACTATTCAGATTTTACAAATATGTGGGATTTGCTTATGATAAAAATCTCTAAAATACCATTACGCTATTCTCAAAATTAAAATACTATCAAATGGTTTGAATCACCCAATCTTCATATTTGAGTATGTCCCACGGGACTCAGAATCAGACTTCCCAAGAGAGGAGTGTGGCACTGCTCTGTTACCTTCACCTGGGACCCAAGTCCCAGGAGTGCTCCAACTTCCCCCTGTCAAAGGGAGGCCTCCTGCCCGCTGCCCGGGCTGCGTCTCCCACTACTGCTTGCTGAACAACGAGGTGCACACCAGCACACGCATACGCAGCCTCTCTCTCTCTTTCTCTCTCTCTCTCTCTCTCTCTCTCTCTCTCTGCAGACCCCTCCCCCACCATCCTATGCTTTCTGCCCCCAGCTCTTTCATCTTAGGTCTCGCCTGTTAAGACCCAGCTTAAACCAAGCTTCCCAGTTGGCTAAGGTCTGAGACTTCTGGGTCTCCCACAATTCTACCACTCTGCTGGTCCCCCTCAGTGGAATTACCTCTTCACTTGTGCCATTTCCCCACTAACATGTAAGTAAATCCTTAAAGAGGCGAGCAGAACCTCTTGATTTGAGAATTTGGAGATAGGACGCAGTAATTCTAGTCTGTCTCAGAGAGCTGAGCTGACAGGCTGGCTGTATGAAGTTGGAACTGAGGCAGATCACCACTCACCCAATTAAGAAAACCAGTTTTAAAGTGAAAAAGAAAAGAAAATATGGGTCTTTTTAATAAAACAAAAAGACAGAATAGAAAGCCCTGAAGAGACAAAAAGTAAATAAATATATTCACCTTGCTACATCCTAAATCTTGGGTAAGATGAGATTCAAAAGGCTTCTTCTGCCCAATTTGCCTCAGTCAGCTTTTTTTTTTTTTTTTTTTGCAGCACCGGGGATTGAACTCGCAACCTCACGCCTGCCAGGGCAGGCGCTTAAGGCACTGAGCCAAACTCCCGGCCCTGATTTTTTGAGGCAGGGTAGCACTATGTAGCTCAGGCCGGCCTTGCGCTCGCGTTGTAGCCCAAGCCAGCCTCGAACTCACAATGCTCCGCCTACCTCAGCCTCCTGAGTGCTGGGATTAAAGGTGTGCGCCACCACGCCCGGCTCAGTCAGCTTTTTTAAAAAGTTTTGTTCTTTATGGACACATGACCCCAAAGACATCTGTACGCCAAGAATGTTTCATAAATGCTTTTAAGCAAGGCCTGGGGATGAAGGGAGTGGTAAAGCACGTGCAATACCTTGGATTCAATCCCCAGTACCAAAAAAAAGTTTATTAATCAAATGAATCAATGAACGGTGTTTTAACAGTCAATTGAAGCTAGGCGTAGTGGTGCATGCCTTTAATCCCAGCACTCAGGAGACTGACGTAGGTGGAGCATTGTGAGTTCGAGGCCGGCCTGAGCTATATAGTGTGACCCTGTCTCAAAAAACTAGGGCTGGGAGTTTGGCTCAGTGGCTTAAGCACCTATCTGTCAGGCATGAGGTTATGAGTTTGATCCCTGGTACCGCAAAAAAAAAAAAAAAAAAAAAGTCAACTGAAGTTGATTTGCAAAGGCATAGCATTGCCTAACTACGAAGTCTAAAGGTATCACACATTCCATCTTTAAAAAGGTAATCTTTCGTATAGTAAAATTTCCATCAATACTTTTTTGGGGCTTTGGGGGTTTTAATTTAATTTAATTTTATTTATTTAGTACTAGGCATAAAAACCTAGGAAGTGCTGAGCTATATTCCGAGCCCTTTTTTATTTTATTTTGAGGGATGGAGTCTTGTCAAGCTTCCCAGACTGGCCTCAAAATCAGAATCCTCTTGCTTCAGCCTCCCGGGATTACAGGCGTGTGCTACCATGTGTACTGTGATTCATCAATACACCTGACCTAGTTCCAAAGATTTACGTAGTCAAGTATCTAGAATGGAAAAGGAAAAGAGAAAAATGAGAAAACAGACACTAGCATGCTGTTTCCCACAGCATGTTTTATCACTCGCTGTGTCACTGTAACATCTCGTTAGGGGTGGCCACCACCTCCCACAGAGCCCCTACCTCGCCACAGAGCAAGGAGGACAGCAATTAAAGCAGAAGGAAGAGGATACGGTCTTGTGTCCTGAAAAAGCAGACCCTAGCAAGAGTACCAAATGCCAAGAGACTACCTCCCTGTCCCCGCAACCTGGCATTGCACCCACATGGATGCAGGCGGCTGATCCAGGAGCCCCTGTGAAGCAGAAGCCAAACCTGGCCCAGCCTTCCCCGGCCAGGCTCCTTCCACCTGCCTCTCATTTCTTTATCTCCAGTGCAAAGCAGCATATAGCTATTCTCCTCCAAAACACAAAACTGAAATGAATCAGTGAATCTGCACTGTTCAGGTTTTTCATAAACAGTCATGAAGGGCCATAATGAGAGCTTTATATTCAAGCCTTTCTGTTCCAGCACCGACTGTAATCACACTGGTACAGTCTGTCTGTACAGGGCTGGAGCCTGGCACCCAATCTCAACTACCTGCAAGGAAGGTTTCCCTGTGAAAGCAAGCTGCCCCGTGGGAGAAACACCACCTCGCCCTGACTACACTGATAGCCCAAACTTGTAATTAGAGACTATTTGAATCTACACTTTTTTTTTCCTTTTTTTTTTTTCATCGTAACTGCAGTAGGAAGAATCATTCCTTCCAAAGTCACACTCCTTTTACATCACAAAGACAAATCACTTAAGAGAGCTAAATGCAAAGTACAAACAAAAATCCATGATAAAGACTCAACCATCAGGAACAAAACATTCCAAGGCTAAAATACCCTTGTTAGGTATCACACACCCAAGGCATGTCTACCTGTTAACATGAAACCAAACAATACTCCACTCCTCCATGCAGCTCTGGTGAGTCACTTGGGTTTGTTTGCTTTATTTTTTTTCCAATTATGATATAGTAATTGCCTTCACTCCTAGAAATCCATACTTTTGTTTCCTCTAAGTACTTTACCAATACTTGTATCGGTTAAATCACTAAGGGAAAATCTTTAAAGCTGGCCCCTCGTGGAGACAGGAGCTTAGGGTGATTTCAAAATCAATATGCATTTCCAGCTGATATGTAAAGTAATAAAGATCATGGTCTGAATAATATGACCAACATTAAAAATGAATAAATCACTAACAAAGGGCACATTTTCTTATGTGGTGATTAGGTCATCTATCCAAAAAAGAAATAATTATGTCTTTATTTGATTTTCAACCTAAGTTTATTAAAGTGATGTTTTATTCTACAGTAATTATAAATACACCAAAAATGCTAATTAAAAGGTCAATGGTTCGTTTCAGAAGCTAAGAATAAATATGAAACCTGAGACAATTTATAATGACGATGGAATTCATCACTTAAGAATAAAGTTCTATTATAGGCATCCTATCACCTTGCTAGACTCTGATATGCTGCCATCATGGCTACAAGAATGCCTTTCATTTCTCTTTTTTTCTTGTTTTGAGACAGGGCCTCACTCTATAGTCCAGGCTGGTCTTAAACTTGAAGCAATCCTCCTGCCCCAATCTCCCAGTTGCTGGAATTTCAGTGTCTACCACCTTGCCCAGCAGGTATGTTTTTCTTTTATAATTTGTTTCTCTCTTAAATACTATAAGCTTGTATAGGAAAAATAACCAAACATTGTAAACAACTCAAACCAAGACTATAGTTTTCCTTCCTAAATGCTCTCTCTTGCTATGTACACTGCTTACCTCCCAGGCTTTTGTAAGAATTAAAAGTGGATGCTACATATAACACTTGCAACATGGTTTTTGAGCATCAGTAAGTGCTACAGTGACACCCTAATGTTGATCCTGGTAGAAAGCATGATCATGATGCTTGCTTCTAATCTATGAGACAATTTGCAGTCCTACAATTCTGTCTTCCTTCTGCTGGACTAAATGTTAATGTCTTTCCAAACTCTTCTTGAATTTTCTTTTAAACATTTCTTTAACGCTGTGTGTATCTTTATGACTCTGCCACATTAAATCAACACTACAGAACAGCAGATCAAAATGTGTGCCAGACAATTTCTGGAGCAAAAACCTGGAAATCCCACCAAATTACCTGAAAGCACAATGATCTATCACCTGGCACAGAATTATGTTCTCAGAAAGAGATTATTTATATATCCCTGGAGTGTTTATGATGTTAAGATGAACAGACGCTGCATTTATTACAATCACCCCAACCTCCCAGCAGCCTACATTTAAAAAAAGACAGAAGGGAAAAGAAATTAAACTGGACAGCAGGAGCATTAACTAAAAGAGCAAAGGAAGCAGCGGACTCCCTGTAACACCTCCAGAGCTCTCGCTGTGTTCTGCAAGAGGGAGAGCTGCTTGGTGGCCTTGAAGTCACAGCTGCCGCCCGCTTAGCCACCTGGGCCAGAAGTTGAGTATCCAGATGGGGGCTGTGGCGCTGATGGGGAAGCATGAGACCTGTGATCCTCCAAGCGCCTGCTGTGACAGTGACGGAACGGCATGCCAACCAGAAATGCCTACATCCTGATAGTTTTCCCTTTCAACATATGTCCCTGCGCATCCAGTTGGAAGCAGATGCCTGAGCTTGACTGCGCTATGCTAAGAAAGGAAAGAACTCATCATCCACTGACGAATGAACAGGGGATTGAGACTGCCAAGAAATGGTATCCAATCAAGAGGAAGCAGAATCAACCAGGGACTGTCAGCCCTTACAGACTCTACCAACAGCTATCCATAAATTAAAAGGAATTTTGCTTCCTTAGCATGTGATTTATTTGGAAGAAGCTTTTAGTGCTAACTTCTGAATGAAGCCTTAAAGCACTTTATTGAAATGATCTATTCTTGTGCTTAGCTCAGTTCAAGAACCAAAGTCGAATTCAACAAGCTTTCCTATGAACACATCAAGGTCAGTACAGCCTTAGCACACACACTCTGGTCTGGTTCCACAGGAGTAACATGACTCACTGGTGGTTAGAACACAACAAAAAAGAAAGAAAGCAAGAAAGAAAGCAAGCAAGCAAGCAAGCAAGCAAGCAAGCCTCTCTTCAAATTCTCCATCCGAAAGAAAATACTTCTCAGTAAGTTCCATCTTTGAGGAAAATGGCTTTAAAGGAACTTAGAGGAGCCAGCTTGAGAAAGTCAGCCCATCAAAGAATATTAAACACACACAGGGACACAGTCCCAAAACACTTCGTAACTAGGCAGCCTCTTAACACTGACACAGTTTATTTTTAAATAATGATTTAATGTTTTTTTTTTTATTTTTGAAACATTTCTCACCATTTCTATCAATTTCATAGTGAACACCACCATCTGCTCCCCCTTTTCACCACAGCGTCCTTCTCCACAGTGGACAATCACAGTGCCATGGCACACACCAAGCCACCTGCTGCCCAGCATCACAATGGGGACAAAGCCCCAGCAAGCCACGGTGGCACCCTAGGCTGAGATCAACCAAGAAGAAGCTTGTGGTGCATTGGGACAATGAGCAAAAAAAGCTATCATTCTGATACTGTGTCCAAAGGATAGCAGCCTAGGCACAAACAGGTTCTGATGGGTAACAAATAACCCATAAGTGTGACGACACTGGTTGGTTTTGGGCGGTGCCATCATGTAATGCAGTCAATGCCACTGCTTCTGTGCCTGCCAGCAACACATGTCACAGCCATTTAAAGACAGAAATGTTTATACCACTAAAGAGAGCCAACTCCAAATTGCAAAATGTGCCCAGCTCTTCTTTGAACAAGGTAAAGAAAATGAGGAAGAAACCATTAGCAGCAATTTAAAATTTTGCAAAATCTCTTTAAAATGAGGTCTTGGTTAGTATGTTTCTCTGGTACTTTGTGTTCTTGACAAAGCCTTCATCATTAAGGTTTACACTTTCAATAAGAGATTTTAAAGTAAGTTTGTGTGATTCACATAAATATGAACCACACAAACTTCATTTTCAACTGTTGGATACACTTTTGTGTAGACCCATGCCTTAACTCCACACCTCTTTCACAGAGGCATTTCATTATCTGAAGGATCAGCTGAAGCAGAATGCAATGAGCTCATTGGAGGTCCGTCAACACAGCCAGCGTATGGAATGGAGGGGAAGAGACCCCAGTTATTACTCATCAGTAACACAGCCTTCTAACACCGATTTTTTCTGTCACTGAAAATCTACCTTCACTCACTCAGAGTTACTTTCAAAGCTGCTATGAAGCTGCTAATAATGATCTCAAACACATTCACCCTCCTCATAGGCTCATATGTGTGGTATAAAAGTTCAAAAGTCTACCTCAAGAGTTTAATTTATACAGCCTTCTTTCCTGGGGGAAAAGAGTGCAATGCAAGGTCTACGGAAATAAAGCATTAAAGCGACCTTAAAAGATCAGTTCCCCATTTCATCAGGAAAGGTCAAAATATTTATAAGCCTTTCCAAGTCCCCTGAATTGAATTACCTTACAATTGCATTTTAGTGCCAAACTCCTCTTGTGCTGAACCTGAATTTCTTGATTCGCATCATTATGTTAAGGTGCCTGCAGGAAAAACTTTCAGGATCCACTGAAGTGAAAACCTGACCACTGTCTGACCCAGAAAGGCAGAAGATGAGCTCATTTTTAAGTAAAAATGAGCCGGGTGTGGGGGCACACTCCTGTAATCCCAGCACTTGGGAGGCTGAGGCAGGAGAATTTGGTTGCAAGTTCAAGACCAACCTGGGCCACAAAGTCAGCACAAGGCCAGCCTGAACTGCATAGCTAGACCCTGTCTCAAAAAGACAAAAAAGAAAAAAAAAAAAAAAAAAAAAAAACAGCAAAAATGTCATGATTATCATTCAAGTAAGTTCTGAGGACAGGAATATTCTTTGCTAGTCTTGGCATCATTACAAACAGCTCCTGGCTTGCACATGCACAGTAGGTGCTTAGTAAACATTGCCAACTCATCCGGTTGGTAGATCCCAGATCTCATTCAGTTGGAACATCCAAGAATGTACTGTCTTCGACAACTACTACAGGCATTGTCATTTATATATGATATAAATCAGGTACATATATGAGGAATAAAGATAAGATTTCATTGGGAAGTCACTGGGCTTTCTAGTGTGAAAGGGAAAACATCCATGTGTTTATGAGATTTTGAAGAGGGTGAGGGAAGGGATATTTACACAGAAAACATTTCTCATTTCACATAGAGAAATTCAGTGAAAGGTAGTAGCAATTGAAACAGTATCTGTTTCCAAGCTGTGTGCCCTTGTTTCCAGGTTTTCTTTATACTTTTCCCCAGGAGACAAGCACTCAGTCACACAAGTCCTCCCAACCTAAGGTAGGGGAGGAAGGGAGGAGTTAAGAGGAGGGGCAGCAGTGGGTGCTGGCTCCATGCCTTGGTTCTCAGGGACCAAAGGCTGCACAAGGCGATGAGGATGTGAGAATACGCACAGCTGAGAAAGCCACCTCAGTACCTCATCAGGGGCCACAGCTTACAGAGCCACTGAGATTCCACTGCTCTTGGATTCTGATTCTGGTGACAACCAACCCAAGCTTCTCTGTGGGGGATTTGCTGCTTCCTGTTCTCCCACTGATCATGGGCTAGAGGGAAGGCTGGCTGGGGGCCCCAGGGTGCCTCGGGCTATGCTGATGGAGGATCCCATTTTTCCTATATGACACAGTGGGGAGAAAACAAGATCAAACAGAATGATGAGGCCAACAAGAACAAAGCCCAGCACCCTGCTCAGCCCTGAGTCTAGCTCCCACAAGCAACCACCCTCAGTTCTTCTAGCCCTGTGTTTCTGGTAGGCACCAATACAGTATGTCTTGTTCTCCATTTTAGAACTTATCACAATGACTTCCTACTGTAGAAGATTGGAGTTTGGCCCTTAGGTGGTCACCAATGCATGCACACACACACGCACACACACACACACACACATCCCTCACCTTTCAACTACATTTTGCTCATAATATCTGGTTGATATGGCACTCAGGATTCACACTATGGTGGTCTTGTTAAACTGTTCATTGCTGGTTCATGCAATGGACACTAATTACGTTTTTCAATTATGAATCACCTGAAAATTTGAATTCATAGTCATCTGATAGGCAAAAATAACAAAAATCTGGCAAATGATGGCAAGAGCGTAAACAGGAAATGCTCACTGGCTGCTGCAGCCCGTGCAGAAGCAGCGACTCAGACAGCGACCCAGGAACCTGCATTGGCCTGGGCCTGGCAGCTCCAGGCCCTGCAACGCCCCAGAGCCTCCTAGATCTGCTCGACAGCACACACACAGAAGTTCTTCATGTAGAAGAGTTTGTAATAGCAAAAGGTGGGGAAATAGGCCAAACTGCAAATCCTAAGGAATGGATAAAATGAACAACACATAGCTGTCACATCAACAAGGATGCATCTTGAAAGCCCAATGTTAAATGGGAAAAGAAAGAACAGTAATACCATTTGAAAGTACGCAAAATACTGCTACTTGATATTCACTGGCATGTGCACATGAAGTAATGCCATAGAAACAAAAATAGAAACAAAAAGTACCAAGTTCAGGATTGAGGTTATCTATAGATAAAGAATGCAGAGTCAGAAGTGTCACCTTCTACACGTTGGGAATCATATCCTAATCTTTAAAAGGAGAAAGAAAAAGGAAGTTGCCTTTAAGAAGCTGATCCTCCCTTAAATGTTTCCTGCAAAAATGACGTCAAATGAAAGAAACCCCACTCCATTCATGTGGCCCAGTCTTAAATTCAGGAATAAATGGCTCTTCTGATAGGCAGGTACTCCCAACATTTGTTTCTATGGCTGCCTCTTCCCTGCTGCCTGGAAGGTACAATGAAAGACTTTAGGAACCAAGCGCTACAATGTGTCCGCTAAAATGGAAAATACTGTATATGCATGTCCGTTAGTCCAGAGTCATAAATGGGTGAAATTCTGAAAGGGTTCCTAACTCCCCAGATGCTTTCAAGCTGTAAGCAGGTCTAACTTGTCATAGTGCCAACCAGCAGACATCCAAATGCTCAGAACCTCTGCGCAGTCTGGGTCATGCCCCACACAGCCACCAAGGCCCTGACCCGAGTCCTCCCACACAGTGCTCAGGGATAATACGCTGGGGTCACATGGACAGGGGTCCACACAGCTGGACTGGGTGACCTCGAGGAAATACTCTCTGTGCCTGTGACACAAAGACCGGCTGTTGCGTTCACATGGACTGACACAGCACCAGGCACATGGTTAGCACTAAGGGACATGCGGTCTTGGGGCCATGTCATCTCCGCATTCTACACCCTCCGCTCCTGCCTCCCATTTTCACAACTGTCACCAAGTACCATGTTGCTGCTGTGGGAGATGTCACCCCAGTGCCCTGTCTCCTCATCAGGGGAGGCAAGCGCCTCAGTCCTGTACTTGTCGGGGAACAGAATGAGCTGTGTATTGAACGGTGGACAAAGGGTTGAGGGACTGTTGCACAACTGGGTATGAGGGCTGAAAGTTTCTAAACATGAGCTTTGCAACTTTTCAATCACTTATCAACAATATCATTCCTTCCACGGAACTTCTAGTTGTTTAGTAGGATGAAAGTAAGAAAGATTATCAAAGAGATAATTATCCTTTTGGGCGGAAGAGAGGAGACAGAATATTGGTGATGGAACCCAGAGTCTTCCCACTAAGCTTCATCCCCATTTTTTTTTTTTAATTTTGAAAACAGGGTCTCACTAAGTCATTAAATTGCCAGAACTAGGCTCAAATTTTCAATCCTCCTGCCTCAACTTCGCAGGGTGCTGGGATTATAGGCATGCACCCAGCCAGTTATCCCCAACTCAACAGTGACAGAGTAAGGAGGAGAGAAAGGAGTGTAGGCAGCAGTGAGCTGGGGAGTCCCAGGCCCAGACATGCGACTTCAGCAATGGCATCAAGACAGCTGTGGACAGGACAGGTGGCAGGCACACTTGCAGTCAGCTGTTCTATTCTGCTGCTGCCAGTGAGGCAAGGCAGAGACAAGGTGGAAGCAAAAAGAAAAGTGGGAAGTTACATGGATTTGCAGGTTGTTCTCTGAACAGCAAGGCCCACAATGCAGTAAACAGCTTCAGGCTCTGTCAATCTGGAGAGGAAAAAGGCCTCTGTCCATTTGCGTAAGAGCGAGGGGAGGGTCTCTGGCTCCGGGCTGCCTCAGCAGAGTGTGGATCAGGGCCCTAACCGGGCTCGTTCCCTCCACCTCCCTCTGCAACTTGCAGGGCGCCAGCAGAGTGCCTGCTATTTCAATTATCTGCCAGCATCACATCCTAGGCAGGAAGGTGATCAGAATTTAATGACTCATCCTAGTCCACAGAACGGTACTGCTCTTATCTTTAGGTCTGGAAGTACACAGAGGTAGAAATGAGACAAAAAAGGCAGGACTTTAAAAAAATGCTTCATTTGACCAGGCAGGAAAATAAATCAACTGTTTTCAGAAATTCAAAAATAAGGTGCTTACAATTACTGAAAAACGAAGTCTGCATGTAAAACTGTAGGTGATTGTGGATGATAGGGGAAGAAAATTATAGTATGTGCTTGAATTTTTAATACATCTTAGTTATTCTTACTGTCTACAAGGTGCAGAATAAAATGAATGTGACTTAAATTTTGTAAATGAAAATGGGCTGTTAATTAAGCTTGTCTTGAAAATGCTGTGTGTAAGTAAGTGCTCCTGTTCAGCTGAGCCTAGCTCTGGGGGAAAATTCCAAGAGGCTGTTCCTAAAACTTAGGTGACCCCATCCCTAGAGTAAGCACATACTCCAAATTAACGGTGCCCTCTGAGAGATCAACTCATTACAATCAGATTCAAAGCAAGCTGCTAAAAAACTATTGCCATTCGCAACCATTCTGTGTGAATGAAGATTCTCTTAGCAATGTGTGACCAAAACAAAGATAAACTTGCAGTTAACATGGGTATTTTTTCAGTGCCTACCTTGGGGGTTCCCAAATTCAGTCCTTATTGAATGTTACAAAAGTGTGAAAAGTCTAGGCAGATAACATGCATTTATCTTAATGGAATAAATATTAAGGTAATGATCCATTTAACAAACTATTATTCATTTTTAGAAAACGATCAATTTAAGTAATTCTCTTCCAGGTGATACTTGCTATCAAAACTTTAAAGTCACTTACGACTTGTCCTGCTTGTGGGAGAGGGAAAAGAAGTCGTAAACCAAGCACACTCCAAACACTGTGACACCCGTCTCCTTCACCAGCATCGCGCAGGTCCCCAGAAGCAAACTGAGCAGCAGAAAGAAGGGTGAAGCTGCAGAAGAGAGATGGCTCCCAGCACCACACCGGTCCAGACTCCTGGAAGATGGGGAATAGTCTTTCAGACTCAGAAGTGTGGGTCACATAAGACATTTAAAGATAAGATACAGTATCACTTTCATTGTACCCTAAGCAAGTAAGTAGGTTAGCAAGGATTTCTTCAAGAATGTTCACCATGGAATCACTTAAAATTGCTAAGACAGAAAAAAATAAATGCCTAATAATAAACTGGAACTTAAATTATGATATTTACACATTATGGCATAATAGGGAATGTAATAAATGAATGCTTAAAAGTTATTTAAAATTCTACCATAAAGGTATATTTAGGGAGACAGAAAGATGCTTAAGAGAATACTCTGTAAGAAGCAATACGAGCTACAAACAACAGTCACAGCTCTGGGCAGTCACCAGGTCCAAAGCTGCTCTGCAGGTACCAGCAGCGCCAACAAAGCAGTCACTCTGTGCCCTGGGCTTCCCGACCCCTGCGCGTGAAACTGAGTGTTGGGCCAGAGGGAGCACTGAACAAAGGTCTTCATTCATTCACGCCGAGTTTCCGTGCCGAGTTTCACTGTCATCCTTAGACGGAAGTGTCTCCACAAAACACAGAAGTCAGTGGACAGATACACCAAAATACAACACATTCCTTTCTGTGGTATTTTCACCTTTTTCTTTTCTTTTAGTCAATCTATACCTTAAAATTTATTTTCCATGAGCATGTACTAGGTAGAGTTTATGTCTTCTCAGCTTAACTTACAACAGGACTTTTCAAAGAAAACTCTCCAGTCCTATAAAACCTTCCCACTGGCCCCCAGAACATCCCTTCGGCAGGTGCTCTGCCTGCTGGCTCCCACTCCACAAGTGGAGGCCAGGACTTCTGAACGTGTGATGTCTCCCTACTGCTGAGCCTTCGAACAATCACATAAATTACACACAACTGCTATAGTAGATATGCTTTTTTCTGCGGGGTTGGTCTATGCCGTAAAGGGGAGCAGGACACATGCCTGGGATAACACGGCTCAGTACCACACAGCTTGGACACACTGCCAGGCTAATCAGCTTCCCACGCATCACCACACAGAGGAAGCTCCCAAGAAAAAGTTTAAATTAGAGCAGTTAATTCTGGCCCAACACCAGATTAAAGAAGACACAAATGGTAAACTTGGACTTAAATTTTAAGATTTCACAACACTTCATGTGACTACAGATTTAGTGGGAGGTCACAAAGCCAGGACCTGGAGAATAATACTATCCTAAGAAAAAGCTCGATCCTTTGTAGCAAATCTTCATGAGCCTTAATTCATTCCATTGTTGACTGAAGACTTACATTGGTTTCTACCAGAGTTTCGCGTCTCAGCGCTGCTGAACTCTCCTGCAGTGGACTCTGTTCAGGGCCCATCGTTGCATCCTAGGGTGCTTCTTCAGCAGCACTCTAGGTCTTGACCCATCAGATGTCAGTAGCACCCCTTCAGCTGTGCCAACCAAAAGGTCTACAGATGTCAGCAAAGTCCCAGCAGGGAGGGTGGGAATGGGAGGCAGGGAAGGGAGCAAGATGCTCCTGATGAAGACCACGGATGTAGAACAGTGCTCCTCAGACTGGGCTTGGGAGATGAACCTCAGTGAACCAATCTGCAGATCAGGGTTCACAGACCCTTAGGCAGACATCGCTCCGAGAAGCAGCAATGCGGCAGACTGCCTCTTTTTAGGGGCCACACTCTGTGCCCCGATCCCTTCACCCCTCTTATGCTCTCCCAACTCTCCCCTTTCCTATGTGGATGCCACAGGACACAAGTGAGGATCTGACTGCCTGGGAGTAAAGTCACAGTATAATGGAAAATCATTGTGTTGCTTTTCATTTTCCCAGTGCAAAAAGCATCTGTATTTTGATAAAAGGACTGTAGGCTAGCAAAACATAGCTGAGGAACACAACTTTCTTTTTATCCTCATTGTTTTAAATTCTGGGTTGGTTTGGTAAGGATAATAAACAGAGAGAAAAGTTAGGACCAAAGGGGGGGAAAAAAGGAGCAATTAAACAGATCACAGACCAACAGACTAGAGTGCTATAGCCAGTATATTTTGGCTCAGAGCTAAAATTCCACATTCCATTCTCAGCCAAAAACTGCAAGTAAAAGGAATCAGGAAGAAAGAGCATAGGTTCCTAGCACTGGGCAAGTAGTCTTTTCTAAGTGATACAATACTGTTTCAAGTGGGACTGAAAAAGACGAAGTAAGAAGAGGGCTCCTGTCCTTGCAGCTCACCAAGCGCTCACAGGCCAGGCATCCCCTCCCCTCCTCAACACAGCTCACTCAAGCTTACATACCTATTGTAGGAGAGAAAGGCCAGGAGGAACAGGAGGCACGCCAGCACGTCAGCTCTCCCGACAATCCCAGCCACCTAGGAGTTAACACAGTAACAAATTTAAAACTCAGAAAGTTGTTCTCAGAATATCTCACAGAAATGTTTTTGATTTTAGATGAGTGAAAGGTATAATAAAATGGAAACTGCATTGTTCTTCAAATTCTCATTTATGATGAACCACCTCTGACTAATACATATAAAGCCCGCCAAGGAAATGTATGCACGCTTCAGCAGACTGCTGTACTAATAATGCCTGGAAGTAAATGGCCAGCACTTTGAGCACCATTTGTAATTGTAGAGGCCAAAGGTAACTTGTATTAATTTCCTGATGTCACAACAAATTTAGTATTAAAACATTTATACAAGTTTTCTTTTCCTGAAGTGTGTATATATATATATTTTTAGTAGACTCTACATTTAATGATAAGGCATAGAAGAAGAAAAATAGGAAGGGCAAAATTTTCATGGTTTAACTTCTACTCTGTAGAAAGATAATTCACATCACCAAAGTTTATTCATTTATTGATGTGTCACAAAAATCCTTTAAGAGCTAGGGGTACAACTCAGTGGTACAGCCCTTGCCTACCACACATAGGGCCTTAGGCCCCAGCACCATACACGCACACAAAATCTTCTAAACAAACACTGGGTATCAGCCACTGTGCTAGTCTTTGGGCATCACACTGATAATGGAACAGAGAATATTTATATAACAGATGGAAAAAATAGGTGAGGAATTACACTTTTAACAAGAAACAGAATGAGTCTGAACTCATTACTACACAAGAGAGTATGTTCGTTTGTGTGTGTGTGTACATGTGTACATACCTCTGCCACTGGAAAGGCTTAGAAACAACATACTCCAGTGGCAAAGAGCAATTCTGACACCCACCACAAACCATTCTCCCCTAAAGACAACACCAGCTCCTCAGAAAAGAAGCTGAGTTCAGGGCTGAGGTTGAGGAAGATTCCAGAGGAGGTTAGGCCATCTTCCTATGTCAAAAAAATTAGAAAGTACTGAAATAATGACAGTCAAAAGGACACAGAAGCCAACAATGAGGGGCTCTCACAGACCACAACTAAGATGATTTTAATATGGAAATACATAAATGATATATTATTTTATAAACCACTGGAAAAACAGAAATCCGTACACCATATGGATTATATGTGGAGGATGAATGAAGGACATATATGCAAGTACACAGCAGCAAACAAGGCATGAGAAAGAAGGTCAGTGCTTGCTTCATTAAGAAGTCAGCTACAGAATGTGCAAGGACTGGGGGAGTTAGAAAAATAGCCATTTTGTCTCCAAAAGAGGAAAGGTAGAGCAAGGAACATCAAAAATTATAGGGCTGAAGCTCAGTGTAGTTCAGTGGGAGAATGACTGCTCAGCAGTGAAAGGCCCCGGGTTAGAGCCCCAGCACTGAAAACACTATGCAAGACCTAGTGCAGGAAAATTTTTGAGGTACAAGATATTTGCGTGACTTTAAAGTATTTCCTTATCAACTATTTATTCTCTAGGAAACATTTTTAAATACACTGGAGACAATGTTGCAGTGCACTATACCTTCCTTGAGGCGTAAAAATTAAAGTCACCATCTCTGAGAAAATTAAAGTCACCATTTATGTACTGTTCTAGCTAAGGATACTATAACCTAAATATAATCAGGATAAAAGTCAGACAAACTCAACAGTCTATAAATTACAAACATATCATATATTTAAAAGTTATAAAATACAATCTTATATTAATATTTTATAATATTACATTTTATTACATCTTAATTTATTGTGGTTTATATTACAACATTCCTAATTATATTACAACTTATAATACTGTATATATTATATGCTACAGAGGTATTATACTGAGGTACCTTGATTCACGACCTTAATTCATTAGAATGCTGGGTACTAAATTTTACACAGTTTATATATTTACATTTCATGTATTATACACTTACATATTACGTCTATGTTATATTATTTACATGTTACAGATTTTTTATGTACCATAGTATTAAATTTTACTATACTACATAGTATAGTAATTTGTATATATATCATCACTTTTCGGCCTTTTGGTTAAGATCGAGTATAATTTATATATACTATACTGTTTCTATTTACATTACAAATTTTCAAAGAGGCTGACTATATATTATAAATTCTATATTATATATTTACATAATATGTATTTATGTAATTGCATACTACACAACATTTATGTATTGCAATCATAAATATAAACACCTTTACACATTTTAACATAAATTCTAAATTATATTAAAATACATGAATTATAGAAAGACAGTAAAGATTAGCAGCTGTTCCAAACTAAAGAAGACTAAAAAGAAATACGAGTGATACCTTCCATTTCACAAGACTGAATCATTAATGTATAAAGAGGCATGGATTATGCAGCCCACTCCCAAATGCTTCGGGAAATAGCCCAGTATTTTTATGCAGAAGAAGAAAGAGAGGAAGAATGATACATGTGCCAAAACATTAAACATTAGTGAGCCTGAGAAAGAACAGCGGTTCTGTGTATCTTTTTAAGTCTGAAATTATTTCGAAGATGTGTTATTTCACAGGGGCCTGAGCTGGAAGTAGGGTGTGATACAGACCATTCTTGGTAAGTCTTTGTATTATTTCACTACGTAAGATATATATGTATTTCCCTTTATTAAAATCAAAGAAAACTGTAAAGGAAAAAGATGTATTTTTTCAAATGCTTCCAAGAAGAGGCCCCAAAAGAGCTGGATGAGATGTGGCTCCAAGGAGGCACAAAATCAGCACCACCCCAATCACACAGAGCCCAAGGTCTGCGGCATGTTGGAGAATCAATCAACAACATCAGAAAATAATTTCCTGGGAAACAGACCCACACACACCCTTCCACAGTGAGCAGGCTTCACGGTGGTAAGGGCGTAGTGCCAGTACAAACCGGAAATTCCCAGAGCCAGGCCGCCAAGGCTTCAAGACAGACTCCTCTGCCATCTGACTGGGACTTTATGATCATTCGTCTCAGATCTGGTTTTGGTGTAACTGTGACGGTTGTCTCAAAAGCAGTGACACATACAAGTGCCCTCCTGGAGGAGGCTGGTGCGACTTCTTCCTTCCTTTTCCTTTCAGAGAAGAGGGTAGAGCTCACGACAGTGACACAGGTGTTCCTGCGTGGCTTATTAAAACCATCTTTCCATGCTAAATTGACATACTGACATATATGATACCTTAATTTTGCTTATTAGACAGTCTAACCTAACAGCTAAGAATCTTAGTAAAAAGTAATCCAAGTATGCCTACGCACATTGACAGCAAGTCACATACTGAAAAGAGTTCTGGTCCAACACCAAGAGAAAGCTGGACCAGGCTGAAGAATTACACAAGTGACCCAGAGCTGAAAGCTCTTATGAACATGGTCGCTGAGGGTCACACATTGCTCACTGACTGGTTAATCTGTAAGGTACTGAGGGCCAGCCAGGGAGGCTCTGACAGCGTGGGATCACCACGGCGTACAGATGCACACAGCTCACACTCAAGATCTGTACAGCAACAGTCATGCACAGGCCCCAGTGAAGGGCAGACCTGCCCAGCCTACACCACGGCCTCCTCGGGCTGCAGCTCAGCAACACAGCAAGGCCTGCAAAGGTTAAATGGAAGGGACAGAAGCCCACTGCAGAGTCTTGGGATAAAGCCTAGAGTCTGGGCCCAGACTGATGCTCGTCTTGGCATGACTGCTCTGGCCCATGGCAAGATGTGCAAGATGACACTGAGTGCAGCAAGCTGGATGAGGCAATCACAAGTCAGACGAGCATAACTAATGCACTAAAGGCATCTGAAAGCCCTGCTTCTCATGCTGGAGCCAGTCTGAAGCTGCAGCCGCAGTACACGCAGGCTGACTGTACCAAGATAGGAAGAATGGTGTGTCCCTTAGAAGAGAGGCTCAGTGGAGGTGTTGAAATGTCAGTAGTAACCAGCAGATGCCCTTGCCAGTCCAAACCACTAAGCACACACTATATCCCTGTTGAGTTGAGGTCTTTGGGATGAAGGGTAGGGTATCTGTCAACATCTGCTATGTGGCTACAGCAGCCACTGCCTCTGATTCCATCAGTCAACAGCACCAAGCTTAGTAATCGTATCCCACTTAACACAAATGTTCCAAGTGCCTCCTGCTTGCCAAATACTGTGCCAACCGGAGGGACTTCAATGTCTGACGGAGTCAGAAGGAGTATTAATATGATACAAAGAAGTCAGGTGCAAGACCAGGGCAGGCTGGATGGAAGGGTTGGCTCTGCAATCTGAGGCCGAAAGGACAGACAGTGAGGATTTCAGGAAGCTCAAGATGGGGAATGTGATTTCTATGCCAGGAGAGGAATCAGAATGCACTCCAGTTGGAGGACAGAAGAGTGGCAGGGACAGAGGTCTGACAATACAGGGAGTGTTTCTGGAAGGGGTTGCTAACAGTTACGAACAGCTTGGAGCCGGGGAAAAGAAAGAGGCAGTAGAAGCAGAGATGGACTGTTAGGTGTGCACCAGTTGGACTCGGTTCTATGACAGTGCAAGCTGAACTATTCAGTGCTAGAAAATGAAAAAGCAACTGGCTGCCCGATGCAGCGGTGTACGCCTGTAATCCCAGCTACTCAGGAGTCTGGGATATGAGGGTTACTAGTTCAAGAGCAGCATCGGCAAACCTACAAGACCCTGTCTCAAAACAAAAAATAAAAAGGGCTGGGGTGTAGCTCAGTGATAGAATGACTGCCTAACACACACGAGGCCCTGAGTCAAATATCCAATGCCATAAGAGAAAAAAAAAATTAAAGCAACTGGTCAATCATGATAGTTAAGTAAAAAATACAGATGCAGAAGGACAGCATGTATTTTAGATTTAAGCAGCAGATGTTGTGTCTTGTGTCTTGATGTCCCTCTAAAGCCCCATGTGCTCACAGGTGGGGCTTTTCAGAGCTGGATCCAGGGTGTGTGATGCTGGAATTAAGGGTTCATGGTACTAAATTAGTCCACTGTTGGAATTAGCATGGTTCTGGGTGTGGCCGAATGGATTTACTGAAGACTCTGGGTGTGGGTGGCACCACCCAAAAGGCTTGTAGCCCCGATGACATGAAAGGATAAGGCTCACTGCCTGCTGCTCGCTGCTTCCTGCCCGCCATTCCATGGGCTGTTTCTCCTCTGCCACGCCACCCTGCCTTGAAGCCAGCTAACTATGGACTGAAATCTCTATAAACTGTGAGCCAAAATAAACCCTTCCTCCTTTAACTGTAGATGGCAGGTATTTTGTCTCAGCAACAAGAAAAAGACAGCAGGTCTCCATCCACCAGGGAGTAGCTTAACCTGGGAACTGGAGTCTCCGACCAACATCCAAACACTGAAAAAACATCAGTGGACAGAAGGGGTGGAGTTCAAAACAGGCTGAGTAGACCTTATTCAAAGTCCTTGGTACCAGAAATGCTTACGAGTTCAGACCTTTTCAGACTTTGGAATGTTTGCCTATTTAGTACATGAGATACCTTGGAAAGGGGGCCCAAGTTTAAACCCAAATCTGCCTGTGTTTGTGCAGATAAAGGTAATTTTATACAGTATCCGCCCATGTGTTTTGAGTGTGACCTGTCACATGATGTCAAGTGTGCATTTTTCCACTATGACATCATGTCAACACTGTAAAAGTGTCAAGTTTTGGAGCATTTTGGGTTTTCAGGTCAGGGACACTGAAATTGTAATGTAACTTAGAAACCCCTAGCAAGGTTAATAGAATCCTATGTGGAACTTGCCAACTAGGTCTTAATTTGCTCTCAAAACCTGTTATTTTTTGCAATACCACTCATGGGATTTGTGTAAAGTACACTCTGTATAAAGCGATTAATATTTATTTTATCTGCTAGAATGAGCTCCGTTTGCATAGTGCTAGGAACACATAATTTAACACATGGTAACAGCTACAAGCCAGACTGACTGCTAAGACCATAAGCAATTTTCTCCTCCATCTTCTCATCCCAATTCTGAAAATGCAGACTTTTCCTTCCAACGTCGATTCTTCCTGCTCTTACTTTCAACTAAGTGCATTTGTCCTTACCAGTAATAACATCTTAATTCTTACAGAATCCTTATTTTTCCAATTTCTCTGCTTAGGATTTAGAAAAACATAAACATTTCCCAAAAAATACAATGTTCAGAAACCTTTCCAAGAACTCAAAAACTTAGGTCAGTCTAGGTCTGCCCTATGTACTGCTGTTGCCCTGCTGAGTGATATTCTATAGTCACTGTAATCAATGCTCTCAAATATTTGTTGAAAGATTGAGTAAATGGATGAATCTGTACCTATCTAGTTAAAGTGGATACACTGTTTCTCTCCTCTAGGGTTCTTGTGTTACTGTAACATATGGCTTTGTCATGTATTGATTTACGGGTCTGATTTCTTTTAGTTTTCCACAAGCTTGTAAGAAAGGGGCCCTACTACCCAACCACATTTTTCCCTGGCACCTGTAGAAGGCTCTGCACCAAGCATGTGCTCAGTAACTACTTGTCAATTATATAATAATAAAGCAAGGCTTTAATCCTATCACCACATCCATACAAAATCGTATCAGTGTTTTTAAGTCAGATCGCAACCCCCCAAATTAAATTCTCCCTCCTGAGATAACTTACAGTCTTGTTCTTTTGTTTTTAACAAAGGAAAGCTACTTCTCAGGAACACTGTCCCCCTCCACACAAAGTGTGTGTGTGTGTGTGTGTGTGTGTGTGTGTGCGTGTGTGTGTGTCTTATCAACCTATCTTCTATAAAGTACATCTCTTTTTCTATTTCTCTGTCCTCCTCAGAAACCTCAACTGAAATATATAATTAAATAGAAATCTCTTTATTTCACTTTTTAAGGTAAATTGTTTTGTAAATCAAATTTCTTCACACCATTCTTATATGTGTCCTGTCTTCTTGCATATATAATCACCTTTCCCAAATAAATGTCTAGCTCCGAGACTCCTTTGTCCCTTTAATTATGCTACTATAGATTTTCCCCCTGATTAGCACAAAAGCCTGCTGAAACCCTTGGTTGAAGGTCATTTTGCTAACAGGATTTACCACTTTTCTCAGAATCTGACCTAAGCTCTATCAGCTTGTGACCACGTGGTCCAACGCTGCCTGTTGTATGCACTCTGTCTCTGCAACAATGAATAAAACTGTTGTTGCCCTACCTGTCCACTTTTTCCTGCAATAACTATCATTCAGACACTCTAACTTCAGACTTTCCAGTGCCCTTTAAAATTATTTGTCAGAAATACAGCATCATTTATAATTAAAACATGTCACTGACCAAGTAGCATACATTCTACATGGCTAGGAATACCAGCACTTGCATATTTTTCTTCACATTATTTCCAGAAAGAACACTAGAAACTTAGGCATCATGTTTAAAATTGTTATCATATATATTGGGGGATATATTGCTGGGGGTTGAACCCAGGGCCTATCCACTGAGCACATTCCCAGTCCCTGCCGCCTACAATTTCAAATTATTTTTAAATTTTGAGACAGCATCTCACTGAGTCGCTAAGCTGCCCAGGCTGGGCTCAAACTCGCAGTCCTCTTCCCTCACCCTCCTGGAGTGCTGGGATTATAGGTGTGCTTGACCACACTCAGCTGGTCATCATAATTGTAAACACCTGGAAGGATCTAACTTCCCACATGTTGTAACACTAACATTTTAGAATAAGGCCGTGGTGTCACTGTTTTTATTATTATTATTATTTTAAAAGGCAAAACAGAAAAAAAGGTAGAATACAGAATTTTTTTTTAAAAGTAAGAAATCAATACTAGTTAATATATTACATATTGTTATCTTAGAAGTAGTTGTTCAAGTTATGAGATCTAGGCATAAAAAATCATCAGACAATAAAAAATGACAACACAAGCTATTCTTTTTGATGAACTAACAGAGAATTAGTAGTATAGTTATCTGTCTTGCATATTTATACATACAGACAGTTATATGTGTATATCTACAAACATATAATCTTTTCCCTTCTTCCATTTATCCTTTCCCCTATCCCAGCTGTTCTTTAATTTTGAGCACTTTCTTTCCCTTTCCTTATTACAGTATCTATTGTACATTTTGGACTTACTACTCTTTCAGTTTTTTAAAATTGTTATTTATTTTTTACACTAGGGAGACAATACAGTATTTACAAATGTGAGTCTGATTTGTTTCACTTATGAGTATAGTCATGAGTTGCCTCCATTTACCTATAAAAGCCTCAAGATCATCCTTTTTATAGCTGAGTAATATTCCACTGTATAAAAATACCACATCTTTTTCATCCATTCTGTGGTTGAGGGGCATTTTGTTGTTTCCAAGATTTAGCTATTACAAATTGTGCTGCTATAAACATGGGTGCACACATATTGCTGTGACATGACACTTTCAATTTTTCTGGGAAAATACCCAGAAGGGGAATAGCTGGATTGAAGGGGATTTCCAATCCTAGTTTTTTGAGGAATCTCCAGACTGATTTCCACAGTGGTTGCACCAGTCTACACTACTACCAACAGTGGAGAAGGGTTCGTTTTTCCCCACAGCCACGCCAGCATTTGTTATCAGTTGATTTCTTGATGGCAGCCATTCTCTCTGGAGTGAGATGGAATCTCAATGTTGTTTTAACTTGCATTTCTCAAATGACCAGTGATCTTGAGCATTTCTTCATATATTTGTTTGCCATTTGTATTTCTTCATCTGAGAAGTGTGTGTTCATCTCAGATCCCATTTTTGGATTGGTCTTAGAATTTAGGGGGCCAGATGTTTTTCAATTCTTTTTATGTTCTGGACATAATTCCTTTATCTGAGGGACAGTTGGCTAAAATTCTTTCCCATTCTGTGGGCTTTCTTTTCACTTTATTGGTGATTTCTTTTTAAGTGTAAAAGCTTTAAGTACTTCCTGTGCAGTTTGCATTTTGTTCATGAACTCTTTGCATACCCCTATGTCTTCAAGATTTTTGTCTACCTTGTCTTCCAGTAAATTTAATGTTTCTATTTTAATATTTAGATCTTTGATCCACTTTGAGTTTAGTTTAGTGCATGGTGATAGACACGGGTCTAGTTTCATTCTTCAGCATGTGGAAAGCCAATTTTTCCAACACTTTATTAAGGAGACTATCTTTTTTCAGTGAACATGTTTAGTCCCTTTGTCAAATATAAGGTGGCTGAGTGTCTTTGTAGTTGTATTTTCATCTTATAATCTATTCCATTGATCTGCTGGTCTATTTTTTTGCCAGTACCACACTGATTTTATCACTGTAGCTTTGTAGTATAATTTCAAGTGAGGGACTGAGATGCCTCCTGCCTTGCCTTTGTTGCCCAGAATTGCCTTTGCTATTCTAGGTCTCTTCTGGTTCCAGATGACTTTTAGGAGTGTTTTCTCTACATCTGTATGGTATGTTAATGGTATTTTAATTGGGATTGCATTAAATCTGTGTAACAGTTTTGGGAATATGGCCATTTTCACAATGTTGGTTCTCTCTAACCAATAGCAAGGGATATCCTTCCATTTTCTAACATCCTTTTCAATCTCCTTTTTAAGAGTACTATAGTTTTCAGCATATAGGTCTTTTACGTTCTTTGTTAGGGTGATTCCTAAGTATTTCATTTTTTTAGATGCTATTGTGAAAGGTGTTATTTCCATTATTTCTCTCTCAGTGAATTTGTTGCTTGTGTACAGGAATGCTATTGATTTTTGAGTGCTGACTTTGTATCCAGCTACACTGCTGAATTTGTTTATTAACTCTAGTAGCCTTTTGATGGAGTTTTTAGGGTCTTCTATGTAGAGTATCACGTCATCTGCAAATACTGATAAGTTAACTTCTTCCTTTCTTATCCTTATTCCTCTTATTTCTCTCTCTTGTCTGATTGCTCTGGCTAATGTTTCCAGAACTATATTAAATAGGAGTGGTGATATGGACATCTTTGTCTTGTTTCTGATTTTAAGGTGAAAGCTTTCAGTTTTTGTCCATTTAGTATAGTGTTGGCTGTTGGTTTGTCATGGATGGCTTTTATCAGACTGAGGTAGATACCATCTATTCCAAGTTTCTGTAAAGCTTTTATCATCAACAAGTGTTGGACTTTTTCAAAAGCTTTTTCTGTGTCTATTGAGATGATCATGTGATTTTTGTCTTTGGCACTACTGATGAGGTATATCACATTTATTGATTTGCATATGTTAAACCATCCCTGCATTCCTGGAATAAATCCCACTTGGTCATGATGTGTAATCTTCTTGATGATATGCTACATTTTATTTGCCACTATCTTATCAAGAATCTTTGCATTGATGTTCATTAGGGAAATTGGCCTATAGTTCTCCTTTTTGGTTGGGTCTTTCTCTGGTTTTGGTATCAGAGTAATACTTGCCTCCAGCAACGAAATAGGGAGGATCCCTTCCTTTTCAATTCCTTTGAAGAGTTTGAGTAGTATTGGCATTAAATCTTCTCTAATTTCATGTAGAATTCAGCTGTGAATCCATCAGGACCTGGGCTTTTCTTTGTTGGTAAGTTTTTAATCACATTTTCAATTTCAGTAGCTGATATTGGGTTATTCAAAATTGTTTTATCTTCTTGATTCAGCTTTGGTAGTTCATACATTTCTAGGAATTTATCCATTTCCTCTGTTTTCCACCCTATGTGAGTAAAGATTTTCAAAGTAAGTATTCATGATCTTCTGAATTCCCATGTGATCTGGAGTAATTTCTCCCTTTTCATTCCTTATTGTAAGAATTTTAGGTTTTCTTTCTTTTTCTTGATAAGGTTTGCTAGAGGTTTATCAATTTTGTTTATTCTCTCAAAGAACCAGCTCTTTGATTCATTAATTCTTTGTATTGCTTTCTTAGTCTCAATTGCATTAATTTCTGCTCTGATCTTTATAACTTCCTCTCTTCTACGAGCTTTGGGTTTGACTTTCTCTTCTTTTTCTAGAAGCTTGAGGTGTAGTATTAGGTTGTTTATTTGTGCTAGTTCTGTTTTCTTGATGTGACAATTATTGCTATATATTTTTCCCTTATGACCGCTTTCATTGTGTCCCACGTTTCGGTATGTTTTATCTGCATTTTCACTGAATTTTAGGTATTGTTTAATTTCTTCTTTAGTTTCATCTGTAACCCATTGGTTGTTCAAGAGGTTGTTATTTAATTTACATGTGCTTATGTAGGTTTTGCAGTTTCTTTTACCATTAATTTCCAATTTCAGTGCACCAGGATCAGATAATATGTATGGGATAATTTCAATCCCTTTGCACTTACTTAAACATGTTCTGTGGGCTAGTATATGGTCTGTTTTAGAGAATGTCCCACATGCAGCTGAGAAAAATGTGTATTCTGATTTTGTTGGATGGAACACTCTGTAAATATCTACCAAATGCATTTGTTCACACGTTTGATTCAGTTCTGTTATTTCTTGCCAACTTTTTGTCTAGCTGATCTATCTCTATGTGACAATGGGGTATTAAGGTCCCCTGTTACAATTGTGTCATTGTGTATTTGGTTTTTCATGTCCATTAGTATTTGTCTTATATAGTTCCGTGCTCCTGTATTTGGTGCATATACATTTATGATTGTTAGCTATTCCTCTTGAATTTTCCCCCAAAGACGTATGTAATGACCTTCTTTATCTCTTTTGATCATTTTTGGTTTGAAGTTTACACTGTCTGCAAACAGAATAGCTATGCCCACTTTTTTCTGGGTTCCTGTCACATGGGAAATTGTTTTTCATCCTTTGACTTTTAGTCTGTGAGTTTCCTTTTGAGTCAGATGTGTTTCTTGTACACAGCATACTGTTGGATCCTGTTTCTTGATCCATTCTGTCAGCCTATTTCTTTTAATTGGTGAATTGAGGCCACTTACATTGATGGATATAACTGATACGTACTGGCTTAACTTTGTCATGTTATTTTCCTGTTGTTGGTTTTCTGTTTTTCCCCCTCATTTAACTGCTTTCCCTGTTTGGTCGTTTTTTTCTGTTGTTGTTCTGGGAATTGTAGTCATTTTTGTCTCTATTATATCCTTCAGTGTTCTTTCTAGGGTTGGCTTCGTAGCCATGAATTTCTTCAGTTGCTCTTTGTCATGGAAGTATCTTATTTCTCCATCAATTCTGAAAGACAGTTTTGCAGGGTATATCAATCTGGGCTAAAAGTTGTTTTCTTTCAGGGCTTGGAATACTTCACCCTAAGCTCGCCTTAACTTAAGGGTTTGTGCTGAAAAGTCTGCCATGAGTCTGATGGGCTTTCCTTGACAGGTGAGTTGTGTCTTTTCTCTAACAGCTTTTAGTATTCTGTTTTTATGCTGTATGTCTGGAATCTTAATTATTATATGTCTGGGTGTAGATTTATTTTGGTTATGACTGTTTGGTATTCTATATACCTCACTTACCTGCATATCTGATTCTTTTCCCATGTTTGGGAAATTTTCCACTATTACTTCTGTGAATGGCTTTTTTAAGTCAGATGCACTGACTCCTGCATTTTCATTGACACCTATCAGTCTTATAATGGTTCCCTTTGCATCATTTTGAAGCTGTTGAATTGTTATTTCATGCTCCGTTGTTATTTTTACAAGTTCTTTCCTTTCATGATTGCTAGCTGTGATCCTGTCTTTGAGATCTGAAAGTCTATCTGCAGCTTCATTTAAATGGTTTCACCAGTTTTCAATGAGTTTTGTATTTCCTGGATATCTCTTTGAATTTGTTTCATGCATTCTATTTCCTTCCTAAGTTGCTCATTCAAGGTTTCCATCATTTTCCCACACACCTATACTCTTTTATCTATGTCTTCTCTAGCAATGCCAAGTAATTCCTTTACTAAGGTTGTCATTTCTTTCTTTACCTGAGAGATTATTTCTAATCTGATTTCCTCTATAGCTTCATGAATTTGTTTATTTCACTTGCTATCTTTTCAGAAATTTCAGGTGTGTGACTTGCAGTGTCCTCTAGTTCAATATCCCCTATACTTGTTCCTGATGGACTGGACATTTGAGATTGCATTTTGCTTTTTTGTCTTGTCATTTTCACCTCTTAGGTTAATATTTTGGTCTTTCAATCCCACTAGTCTCTAGTAACTGTCATATGTGTCTTGGGTACCACTGTATGGGTGATTTTTGTTCAACTGCTGAGTCCCTCAATGATGAGGAGGGGCCAGTCACCTGGGATTCCTCCTGCAGGTCCTGTTGGGTGAGTCTTATATTCTCCCTAGGCTGACTAGCCTAAGAGTACTGATGTAAGCCAACTCTTAGCCCCTACTGTTACTGTGGTTTTAGGCTTTCCACGCTGCCAGATTTACCTGGCTATATTATGTCCTCAGCTGGGACCTACTATGTCACTGTCACTGGGGGTTGCCTAGACCCTTTCAAGTTTCTCCAGGTTGGGGGAGGCCTTGTCAGCCCTCTCCTCAACCCACCCGGTGCTTTCTGTATGGAAGAAGGACTCACCCACACTCCTGCCGGACTTCCAGAGTCCTACAGCTAAAAAGGAGGGCTCTAGTTGCTGCTCCTGCTGACCCACTGATGTCCTCTACTTGAGCGGTAAACTCACCACACAGTCACAGGCCCGCTGAGGTCCTCTGTGTGGGTGAGGGGTTGCTGAGGCTTCCACCAACCCACCAGGGTTCTGCTGGTGGTGGATGGGATGCTGATGGTCCCTGGGCTGTTGAAGTCACCGGGGTGGAGAGGGAGGTGCTGCCATCAATGATTCATCGGCTGCAGAAGTCTCCGGGGTTTGGGAAGTGCTGCCGGGGCGAAGGTTGGATTGTTGCAGAGGTCTTGTGGTGGGGGAAGTACTGCCAGCATGACAGTCAGATGGCTGCAGAGGTCTCAGGGTGGGGGAAGTACTGTCGGCCATGGTGTCACTGTTTTAAATGTGCCCAGTGGAATCTGAAGACCACAGCAACCTAAAACACTTCATCTCCATTTACACAAATATAAACAGGTTCTTCATTAAATGGTAGACACTGTATTCCCTTTTTTCTTCAACTTGTATTTCTGTATATTTCCCCTAAGCATTTTTTCTTAATATATTACATGGTTATGCCTTAAAATATTTTATTTACTATATTACCTCCTGGTAAGAAAAGTATACATATAATTAATTTTGGGGTGGGTGTGGTGTTAGGGATGGAATCCAGGGTCTCTAGCATGCTAGGTAAGCTCCCTACTACTGATTTATGGCCCTGGCTCCAAATTATTTTATTTATAAAATTTCCAGTGATCATAAGCCTGTGTTAAATTTTTAATTTTGTATAACTATTCCAATTATTAATTCAGTTGCTCAGTACATAATGACTAAAGTAGAAAAATGGCTACTAAATATAAAAGTGTCCATCTTAATAGCATGTGATTATAGTGGGTTTCTTTTCAATAAGTTCAGTTATGTATGGCTGAATCCTACCTTTTCTAGAATAATAAGATGTTGCACATCATTCATTCTCTTCCCAGCTTTTGCCTTTATAAACTGTTCACATTAATGAGAAGCATCTGTGTTAAAGCAACAACTTAACGCTCTGATCTCCAAGGTCATCAGTAATTATCACATAGTGATCCATCATCTTATACAACAGTTCAATGATCTGCCAGCTAACAAGTCAACCAGGTCCCTGTTAGCTAATCAGAAGAATTGCCAGGATGTTATGTCTCACCTTTGAACCTCCTGCTTGAGCATCATATAAAAGCCCTAGACCACCAGAGATCGGAGTCTGACATTCTGGGAATGATCCCAATCAGTGCCCATCGACATAAATAAATCTGCCTCCAAATCCTGGGTGTCATTTTGGCGTTTCTGCTTGCCGCTGCACTTGAATTTGGTCAAAAGAAAAGAAATTAAATGCATTTATCATTAGAATTACCTGAGACATTCATGGTTCTGCAGAACTAGAGCACGAAAGCTTTACCAAGAGTTACTAAAGGAACACTACTACCATGACTTACGCTCACACACTTCTCAGAAGCAGCTAATCCGGTCTAATATAAGGAAGAGCTGGCAAAACTACCTTAATAATGTACTATTTTTATAAAATAATTTTCCTTTATCAATCAGTCTCTATACAGGTGTATATACACAGGAATATTTGCCAACACCTGGGACTTAGACATTGAGGATTCTGTTGGTGGAAAATAACCAACATATAACCTAACTGATAAAAACCAATCCTCATAATCAAACCAATTCATCAAGTCAGACTTCCTGTGTCAGTTTAAACAACTGTACTATTATGTTTCCCTATGACAACTATTTCACTTCTGACTCCGGCATGCCAACACAGGTCACCATCACATACACCTAACACCTTGCTCTGCTCTTCACATGCCAGACAGGGAGCAGCACAAAACCCTTCTCTCAGTTCCGATGCCCTAACCAAAGGTGGCCTCCCAACACACATGCCACAAGCCTTCTGCGGGTCAGGTGCCTCCGCTCTCTGTGCACCCAGCACAGTGAGATCCTGACATACGAGGTGTTCCTCGGCTTGCTTCAGTGAGGAAAGGGCTGCAGAGAGCGAGTCGAGGAAGAGAAGCATGACCTGGTTACTATGGGTGCGCTCTCAGGCAGGTCAACTGCAGGAAAGCGGCCAGGTACCAGATGTAGATTCTTTAAAATCTATGGGGCCCTGTACTCCCTGGCAAGTCTCCACCAACCCTAGCAATGCACATAAAGTAAGTCGGTCATGGCTGCTGAGATGTAAAACAAGGCAGACTGACAACAGCATCTTATCTGATGCATAATGGTTAACAGGTTAACAAGTGTCGTGAGTACCAACTATCAACACTTTCTAAACCGATTTTCATCACAGCAAAACAACTACACTTCTTACTGAATAACTTGGAAAACAATTTGTAAGTACTCTGTGTCTACCATATAGAATGTCGGTCTAACTCTTCCCAAGCCTCCCTAGCACTCAAAGTTCTGCATCATAAACATTATAAAATAAAACAGTGAGAACAGGTGAAATATCGATGGAGAGCAGGCACAATGACAGTATGATAAAAATCTCAAAAGGCCCCTTCCAGTTAAAAACACATTAGGATTTAAATTTTCTGAAAATAAAAAGAACTATGACCATTCATAACTACCTGTAATAACAACAGCAGCTATTTATAAAAATATAACCACTTTTGAGCATTCGACAGGAAAAGTCATCAAGCAGAGTGATTTATATATAAAGATACACACTTCAGAAGAGCTCTGAGTTGATGCAGTTCTGAAAAGGACAAAAGATCAATGGAGCTGAGGAACAGATGGTTTTTGGTTGTCACTTTGTCGAGCTTGTTACACTCACCGCCTCAGTGTGGACAGGGTGCACGGCGAACAGCAAGGCCGTCACAAAGGCAAGCCCCCGGCTCCTGAAGACAGCTCGGTCACAGGTGTACATCAGCACGAGCGTTACCAGGCAGTGAAGGATCACGTTCACTGCGTGAAAGTAGAATGGGTCCATGCCCGTCAGCAGAATGTTGAGCCTGTAAAAAAGTAACGAGGAAAAAATTAAAAGCCAGTAGCAGCTACAAGCATAAGCATAAGGAAAGCAGAGGAAACTCTCACTTAAAAAGACATGCTATGTAATTATTTTTAAATGACTCCCAACAGTGAATTATTTTACATTTGAGCAAGCATCACTTTTTTCCTGTCTCAGAACTATCCTGTCTGCAGAAATCAATGCACACACAATGTACAGTATTATTTCAAGAACCCTTGGTCACACTGAGAAAGCAGGCAAACAGGAACTGATTCTGTTTTGCCTCTATCCACAGCTCAAACAGACACCTGCATAATACCCTTGCTTTTACTGCCAGTTCCTCACAAGCAGCTGAGTGCTCAAACCCAAGTCCGAAGTGGTGTGGACCCCAGAGCCGTGTCACTGAAGATGAACAGAACCACAAGACTGTGACTGCCGCAGAGGGACCTACCAGGCATGAACCTCACTATGGTGCCATCAGGAACCACACTTCCTGATTTATGCTCTGGAAGCATCATCCAATTACCACTCACAAGGGCATTTTTAGGGTGCCACATGCTATTACCAGGGGCAGCAGAAATAGAAAAATGAGTAAAATCTCAATGTTTCAGAATTTGTGTAAAATATTTAACACAAACTCCCACAGATCTCAGAATCTGACTGTTAAGGCTAAGACAAAGAAACTGAAAGAGACTTACCAAAAGAAGGGGAATGCTATTTAACAGAATAAAAAGTATTTTCAGGAGACAGAAATGCAGAACACAGAGGTATTTGAAGTTGCCTTAATTTATTAAAAGGACATAATGCTCCCAATTGAGCCTATGGGATTATAGAAAATGCTTTGGCACTTTGGGAGGCACAAGATGGTTCTTCAGGGGTGGGGGGAGTGAGCATGTACACCCTGAGGGTTAGTACGTAGTTGTCTCGACTCTGGTCTACTTACTCCAACCCATTCTACTAGGCCATAACTGTAGGTCATTATTCTCACGCCCTTGATTTGTTTCTCCTACAGAAACAACTCCTCTTTGCCAAAACAACCAAGACTATAAAAATCAACTTTAGAAATGACATGTGCATATTCAAAATACTTGACTTGATTGATGCCCAGCTTTAACCCACAAAATTTTAAACATCTCAAGTTTTATGTGGGCAAAAGAATTCACTCCCACTTCCACTGAAATAGTCCCACACTAAGCCTAAGTTGTGTGGGGTCCAACTGCAAGTGCTGGTTCAAGTTCACCCCAGTTGTGCGCTGGCAGAGTCCCCGGCCTGAACCCATCCTTAAGGCAAGAGCCAGGGATCCAGTAACTCCCAGAAGGGAAGAGGGGTACTGAACTAGGGAATAACCACTGCAGCCAAGCAGGGAGCACAGCCTCATACTCCAGTACCAGAGGACTCACAGAGCAGCAAAGTTGCAGGAAATCAGAAAGCTCAGGACTGGAGAGCCTGAACGGGGGAGGCTAGCCACGGTTCTCAAAGAGCCTGGGTGCAGTACCCAAGGGCCTCCCTCCTGGGGCTGAGTGCCACTGTCTGTTCCATCAGGTTGAGTTTTCCAGACCACATCAGTGACAAGTGAGAGAACCAGCAATCTACTGTGCAGCTGGTAGGTGTCGACACTGGAAGCTCTGTGATTGGCAACATGCATCAAGGGGTTTAAAAATGTACCCTTTGATTGAGAAGTCCACTTCTAAGAATTTTCCATAAGTATATAACCAGAAACAGTGCTCAAAGATTTTGTGTATGTATGTATACAAGAATGTATCGCACCATATTATTATAATATAAAGTTGCAAGGTGCAAAAAGATGAAAAGTGAATTCTTCAAACCATAGACAGGATAGCTTGAGACAAAATGCTATCAAAATTTTAGGGGCATATTCTATTTGTGAGAACAGGAAAAGAATCTCTGGTTCTGGGAGCTAATATGGATTCATAAAAAGAGGGTCTAACTGATGAGCCTCATAATTTAACAGGAGAGGGATGTGATAGATGCATCACATCTTTATTTTAACAAAGGCATTTGTCAAGATCTCTTGAAATCTCCCTGCATACAAGATAGCTTAAGACAGATTTGTAGCAACACAAAGCAAAGAGTGGTGAATAATAAATCAATGTCGTCTTGAACTGAGACCTCCAGTGTATGTCACAGTGTGCAGCTTTTATCTTTGTTCTTCCCAATATTTTTATCAAAGACTTAAACTATAGAGTGCATGCTTATCAAGATTACAAATACTTGTATCTGGGAACAGCGGTGAAAGAGCTACAAGACTGATTGAGCATCAGAGTATAAATGGCTGACTTCTTTTTTTTTTCCCCCAAACCAGGGATTGAACCTAAGGCCTTCACACTGAGTGATATACTCAGCCATATTTTTCCTTTTTATTTTGAGCAGGGTCTCACTAAGTCAGTAGGTTGCCCAGACTGGACTCAAACTTACAATCCTCCTGCCTCAGCCTACTCAGGGTACGGGGATTACAGGTGTACACCACCATGTCCAGTTGAAATTATTAATTGTAAGAACAGTGAGAAGAATAAAGATCTACTTTAGTATATAAAAGAGAACAAAACACTTCCAACTTAAGATTAAAACTGTAAACAGGTTTTTAGTTGCACTCAAGACCAAGATTCTATATATCCTTGCTACTAATAGACCAAGCCAACAGCCAGTGGCAGGAACTGTAGGCATCCAACTGTTTTCCACTTCCATCTCCCACAAGGTCGACTGAGAACCTAGCATGGGTCAGGGACAGGGCGTGCTCAAGGGACGCAGCAGATGTGGCAGCCTCCCAGGACGCCCCCAGCACAGTGAGACCGACAGCCGCTCAGAAGACAACGCAAAGCGGCAGAACCCTGCAGGCAGGGACACCAGGACAGGGACTCCCAGGCGGATGCGCCCCAGTCCGGCTGTGAACGGGATAGCAAGGCAGATGGTGTTCCAGGTATCAGCAGACCCCAGCGCACTTCCCAACCACAAAAGCAGCATCAGGCCGGGCTCCTGAAATGAGGCCGCACCAAGAAGGTCTGGGAAATGGGGATGCTCAGCCTAGATAAAGAAGGGCAACAGGACTGTGCCCAGCCCCTGGAGAAAGACTGCCATATTTTCAGCTGTGCCCCAGTGTCCAGCACAAAGTCCCAGTTCAGTGTCACACAACAGATTTTGTATGAATAAGCACAGAAATGAATGAAAGACACACTGAAGCAACATGTATGTCTAGCCCTACAGGAGAAAGTAAGATCCAATTTCATCACAGCAAACAAGTGAGGTTCAGCTCGTAAATTCCTCAGTTTCACCTTTATGCCATTTTTCTTGATTCACCAATTTAAAAAAATAACAGGTGATTTCGTATAAGTATTTCTGGTTCTGCTTAAACACTAGGAGACCTGGCAACTCTGGGCGTCCATGTAGGGAGGAGGCGGGGCTGTCCATCCCGAGGTCCAGTGTTCACCACGTGCAGAGGCTCGGCCAGGTCCCCCAGCTTCCAAACCTCAGGTGACACGATTATCCTCATATGCGCATTGTTTTTCTCTTAGTAAAGAGGCAAGGGAAGTGTTTCTTTGGCTTCTATTACTACCACGTTTAGGAAATAAAAAGAATCAAAATGACTGTGGGTAGAAAAATGGAAGAAAGTATATTTCTGGAAGAGGAGACTACGCCACGTCTAAGATGCTGACCTCACACCCAGCTCATGGCTTGACCTGCCCACCTTGCAGCATTTGCGTTTTCAACTGTTAGTGTACAAAGTACTAAGATGACTGCAGCTCGGGGAAAGAAGAAACACAAACCAGTAACCGTGTCAGCAGGGCTGGGCAGAAGTGCGAGGGCAACGCCGGGACGCAGATGTGTGAAGACCATGCTGGGTGCCTCGGGCTGCAGTTGCCCTGAGTGAAACTCGGCCCCAGCGCTCCTCTGTCTTCTATGGCTCACAGGCAGCAGTCCGCCAAGGTGAGAAGCTGTGTTTTCAGTTTGCAAGAAGCCGATCTCTTTCCTCCATGTATTCAACTCACTCGGCACTCAGCAGTTTCTCAATGAACACTTACTGAACAGCAAGTAAATGTACATGACACTGGGAGTAGGAAAAGAGCTTTCCCTTTAAACTCTAGGGGTCTTCCATCATATTTAGTTTAGCTTTTAAAAAATACCTTGACCAAGCAGGAAGAAATAAAACATTTTTAAAGAAATAATCATAACAAGACATCTCTGACTGCCTTCCAGAGTTTGGCAAATATGAATGAACACAAATTGCCCCTTTGCCATCTGAACTCCTCTGCCTTCCCGTAAAGCTGCCCAGAAAGCCAGCTTTGGCAGTCAGACGAGCCGCCTTCCAGGACGGCCAATCCGCTCCCAGAAAGGTCAGAGAGTCACAGATCCAGTACTGAAGCAGCAGCACTCGCAGCAGAAAGGGCCATGAGCTCTCTGCCTGCTCTGTCACTGACAGAGGCTTGAGATACAGTCCAGTACTCTCATTTCCTTTTCTGAAAATAGTTCTACTTTAGACAAGGACACACATTTCCCTTGGGGCAGAGACTGGCCATTGCTCAGGTCTGGACACTGGATCAGAGGCAGCCAAACCTGGCATCTTCCTGTTCCTAGGGTATCCAAGATGCCCAAGGCCAAAACACCCTGATTACCACTGCAGCCCTTGTCTTTAGCAATGAAGCTCTGCCACCTGGCCTTAGTCCCCCAGGACTCCATCGCCACACTAACATCAGAGCCCCTACATAACAGCGTGGCCAGCGGGGCTTCTCCAAGCTGCAGGTGCTCCTGCCAGCCTCTGTCCCTTAGTCACTAGGTCCTCTGAGGAGCAAAGGTGGTGGAGAAGCTGGAAGATGTGTGCAGGTGGCTCATGCTAAGCATTTCCCAACCCAGCAATTGCAGTCAGCCTCTCCCTGTCTGACCAGCAAATTGTGGCATCTCAGCCCTACACAGGCCTCTGAGGAGTCCCAGAGGTTCCCAAGCTTCTGTCTCAGCTGGCACACCAGAGACAGCTGACTCCTGAGCCCACCCAAGATGTGCTAAGCCACTAAATGGGAACCTGAACCTGAAACCCACTCCAAGCACCAGGGAACTGAAGGCGGGTGATTCACAGAAGAGGGAGACGCAGTCTCAAAGCAGCAGCAGGGCAAGCTTACCAGAAAACTCTGATAAGCAATAATACCACATACACTCTTTTCCAATAAGAACTACAAACCAGGGACAAGAAAAAACTAAATGCACCTTCTTTAATCTGCTTCTGGTGTCTCAAATGATACTCTTTCCAGCACTGTCCTGGTGAGTTTCCATGAACACAAGGCACATTCTTCTGTATCCCCCATTGCTGTTCATCTCTCTTCTTCCCCACCTCTTGCTATCATTATAGCTCTCAATTGCTTATCAGTGGTTCCCATAGTCTTCTTAGATCATTCAACCAATAAATAACAACATCTGGTTCTATTTGGTTTTTCTTCTAAGGCAAATCCCTTTGGCCCACAATCATTTCAGTTGCTCTTCTGCATTCCCTCCAGTACCAGAAATAAATCAGCAAATCATCATCACCTAATATATCTAAAGTAGCAAACAATGTAATTTACACGCAAACCACAATGCAGAGGGGAAACAGCATTCAGAGGCAAAAGCAAAACTCGCTGATTTGATCTGAACTCAGCGCACAGCATGCACCCCTGCTAGGAAGAAGCTGCCCATGGGGAGGGACAGTGTTGGCACTGATGTCTCCTTGGAACTCAGTATATGACTATACCACAGACAGGGTAAAAGCTAAGGACAGGAGGATCAGTGGTTATTCCTGAAAGACAGCAGGTCCCAAAAGAAAACCCTCAAGAGAATCAGCAAATGATTCTAACTGAGCACCACCAAATACAGTGGTACCTCGGTTTACAAACTTCATTTGTTTTGTGATTTGGAGGAAGAGAGCTACATTTGTGTCTGTGTGGGGAAGATGGTTGTGGCCATGTTTATCACCTGGCACAGAGTTTGCAAATGGAAATAAAATTTTGGTCAACATTTTTGTTTGTGAACCGAATTATCTGCAAACAGAAGCATTCGTGAACCATGCTATTATTGTATCTTACTGTATAATTATAACTAACCTGTCAATTATTAGCAATTTTTTTCCTTTTTAAAAGTGGGCATCTGATAGATAATAGGTGCAATGCAATTCTGACAGTGACCACCCAGAGCTGATGGAGAGATGACGGGTAAAAGGCAACAGACTCCACCAGACCCCCACACTTCAGAGACAAGCCACAGGTTTGGGACCCCTAAGCCACCTGCACTTCTGCTCAACTGGCTACAAAATTTGGGCTTCTCACTGCTGTTGGTTCCGTAATTCATGAGAATGATTCACAAAGTTAAGGAAATCACTGTACTTATTACAGTTTGATTACGAAGGACCCGAATCAGGACAAGTCAACAGAAGAGACTCACAGCACAACATCCAGGAGACTCCTAAATACAAACATCCTGTGTCTTCAGGACACCCCCCCACCAGAAGCCCAAGTTTGCTTCGGGGTCATTTTTACTGGGGCTTCACTGTGTAGGCCCAACTGACGGCTACATGAAGGACCCTAATCCCCAGCCCCTTCCTTCTCGGAATGCTGGGAGGTAGGGCTGATAACCATGGCTCAAAGTGCCTGCTCTCAAATCAAGATGGGTCTTCCCAGCACAGCTGCTCCTCATCCTGAAACCATTTGGGATCGATCTACTATGAGTCACCTCCTCCTTAGCATAAACTTGGGTGCAGTGGCCCCGAAAGTCCACCGTGAATAATAAATTCTTATCACTTGGAAAATTCCAAAGGTTCTAAAGTTTCCTGCCAGGAACCCAAGACAGAAACCAGACAGATTCTTTATTGTGCAACACTAGAAGTCATAGTTAAATCTTTTAATCAACTAGTTTGAGACCCTTGGACTTCATTCGATCCAACAAAAAATAGTATTTCGTATCTACCTCACTAACTAAAAAAAAAGCCATTCCTTATAGAAAGTAGGGCACTGGCAGGATGAATTTTAGGTTCCCAGGAGAAGGACGTGGACAGAAACTCTGTAATTCTGGGTTTTATCTCAAAGGTAAAGCTGTTGTCTCTAGATTTGAACTTTGTGGTAAGCATTCAACAACCATTTATGCTTTAATGCCACCAAGGGGGAGGAAGATCCCACACTGCTGAAGATTCTCATCCTCCAGGCAGTGACAGTCTCAGTGGGTGACACTAGAGAGACAGGATCATACCTGCAAGAATCAAGCTGTCCATAATCTCCCACTAAGCAAGACCCAACAGAACACCCCTGCACATGCCCAGGGAACTGTTCATCTCCACTTCGCTGCTTGAAAGGAAGACAAAAGGTAAAGCAGGTAAGCATGCACCTAAAAGAGTTCTGCATTCACCAAAATGATTTATTTACTTGGTTTGTTTTAGTTCTCCTTTGAATTGGCAATAAAATGCCAGTTCTTCCTTTGGACAGTAATTTCTGAGCCCCACTCTGCAGGCCCATAGAGTTCCCGGCACTGGTGCTGCTCACAATGCCCTGAGGGGCCATTAAAGCCAACAATGAAAACTGGTGGCAGACAGCAACGAGGGACAGGAGGGCGAATGAGGTGAGAGGCGGAGTGACACATGAAGGTGCACTTGCTACTTCAGTCAGATGGCCAGGGAAGACCTCCGTGCTACAGGGACCATGGGGCACAACAGGCCATCCACACATGTGGTCAAGAAGAAACCACACGCACCAAGGCCCTGGCAGCCACAGCCGGCCCTGTCCAGGAACAAGGGCTCCAGAAGGCCAGGGACGGACAGCCCAGAGGCCAGACAAGGAGCCACAGGCCAGATCTGAGTGTTCTGTGGGATAGAATCCTAGCTCGCCATCAGGAACCGGAATACTGACATTACTTCTGCATGATCGAACTGCCTCATGCCTCTTTTTTAGTGAAATGATTACATATTTAAAGTCTGGAAAAAATAAGAATGTAATTCCAAAAGAAGACAAAGAAGACATTTGTTGATTAAAAAAAAAAAAAGACTGCTTCAGAAGGTGATTTCCAAGTCTTCAGAGACTCACTTATAAAAACCCAAAAAATACATCCCTCTTATTCTCCATTCCTCCTAGCAGACTCGTCTAAGCTTATCCTGTGTCTACAGCACATTCTACCAGGCGATGACCACAGCCTCCTCCTCCTCTGCGGTGTCTAAGATAACCTGAGTTTGGAATAAAATTCGCAAAGGCTTTCTTGTTTTCATTCTTCTCTATAAAATCCTTACTGCTTCCAATTCTTCCAATTCTGTTTACCTTGGCTGTTTCCATCACTGAGTGTGTTGGACAATCTGGTCAAGCCCTAGACCATCTTCTGGGTCTCCTATGACATATTTAACAAACTCGCTGGCCTTGGAGCACCACAGCTGTCACAAAGTGAAGTGACACCCCACAGAGGTCAAGTCAAAAGGGACAGAACCCAAAGTAACACTCCACCATTTCTCTTACTGGGGGATGGAGGCTAATGCTTTATTTCCATGGTTGGCATATTGCTCATGACTAAAAGATGCAAACTACTTCAAAGAAACTCAAAATCAAACAGTAAAGTACTGCAAATTCTCACAGCTGCACATATTAAGATAGTCTATTTTTTAGCTCTGACATTTTAAACCACCCACTTCTCTCTTATGGTTTACATTACCACCGAAAGCCTTCAATAAAGTAAAACTTTGTAGCAAACTATGATCTAATAGTCTAAGCATGGAAAGAAAATCATGAGTGTAAGGTCCTTTAGTTTACCTTAACTTCCCTGTTTTTAACATCACAGACTCCTTGGTTCTTCCTTATGAAGCCAACCTCACTGGTTTACTGCATAGAAAGGCACTGCTAACAATTCTGCAGGAGCTTCTTTCTAAGAGGAAAGGGGGAGGATCAAATTAAAAACCTAAGTACCTTTTAAATCACCCAGAGCCGTTTGAAAAAGAGGCAGTTCTAGGAATCAAGGGGTCCAGTTCTGCGTCAATTCAGTGTCTACAGTGTAGCTTGATGCTTTCTTCCAGAATTCAGACCTGCAAACGGGTCACGGCCACTCAGGAATAAAGCAGCAAAGTAAAAAGGTTACTGCTGCAGATTAAGTTTTCACAGATGTTTTGATTCTGCTCTACTATGATCTAAAAATACTCCTGCATGCCCTTGGACACAATCTTATGAAAAAAGTGAATATAAGGTTTGATTAGAAATAGAAATCATCAGAATTCTAAATGTATTTGAAGGAACGCTTCATTTTTATCCCTTAGAGCTTGGCCAGGAAAACAGAACCACCAGGAATGATACAGAAGAAAAGGATTTGCTCCAGAGCGCTGATTTTTCACAGTGGTGGGAGCTGGTTAGCGCGCCTATTAGGTTGGCAGTATCCGTAGCAGAAGACCTGGGCCAGCAGGGCAGCTGCTCCAGAGGGCGGGAAAGGGATGAGCGGGACCCCATATGATGAGTAGGGAGCACACGCTGGTTTCCAGCTGCCACTGCTGCTCAGCCAAATGATGACACTGGCTTGCAAAACCTCTGTCTCTCTACTCCCGAAGAGCCCAACACACCTGCACCAGCCCTGCAGGCAGCTGCAGGCCGCCCTGGAGAAAGGGGTGGAGCCCGGGTTCAGGGGCTGCACTGCACCTGTGAGGCAGCCAGGACCCGGCAACCATCTGTGCGGTCCACACAGACCTCTGCTTCCGCCTTCCAAATCTCACAGAAAATGTCTCTGTGGCCAGCGCAAGGTGACAGGGTAATCCTGGGAAGGGAATTCCAGGGAAGTTAATTCTAACTTAGTTACACTGAAGTAGCATAAAGTCAACACATTCTGGTAAACCATCTTCCTCTTTCACTAACTTGTACCCCCAAAACTGGTAAAAAGTCGATGCTCTGATAACCTATTTCCTCTTTCCAACTTTAGCTCATTCCCTATGTGAAAAGAATCATCATTAGCACCTCATTACATGAGCAAGCACCTTTACTGTTTATTAGTACACATGCAAATCACCTCTACAGCAAAAGCATTATCCTAAGAGTTATGTTTATTCCTAAGGGAGATTCTAGCTCTCAGTACTTGTGACATACATCCAGTGAATCAAAGATGATAAACTTATTTTCAGTGAAGTTTGAGTTTTACACTGGGAAAGACAGACCATAGGCAGGAGAACAAAATTATAAGCTACGGAAAGAAAAAAAGTTATTTGTCGACCACATACTTGACAAAGGACAGGTACTCAAACAAAAGACCTTCAAAATTCAACATTTTTAAAAATCCGCTTAGAAAACAGACAAATGACAGAAAGTCACATTTAACAAAGAGCCTATACAGAGCACAAATCGACAAGTAAAAAGATGTTTAACATCATCAGCCACCAGGGAAACAAAACTAAATGTAGTGTGGCACCACCACACAACTGTCAGAATGGCTATAATAAAAAATCACAACAACTGGGTGTGGTAGCACATGCATGTAATCCCAATACTCAAACAGGAGGATAACAATGCCAAGGCCAGCATGGGCAACTTAGAACCTGTATCAAAAATAAAGAAAACAAAAAGGGGTGTGGCATTTCTAGACATTTTCCCTGAAAAAATAAAAATGTACAAGCAAAGAAATGTTTGTAGTTAGCTGTATTTAATAGCCATAAACTGGAAACAACCCAGATATCCTTAACACAGTGACAGGTCAAGCACACTGAGGTATATCCATACAATAGGATACTACTCAGCAATGAAAAGGAACAAACTATTCATACTTGCAACAACTTGAAACTCCAGAAACATGCCCAAGGAAAAAAAGGCAAACTCAATAAATTACACACCACATGATTTCACTTATATAACACTGAAATGACAAAGTTACAGAGACAGAATTCAGTTTTGTTATGGATTAGCGTGGGGGGTTATGGATAGGTGTGATAGGGAAGCAGGAGATATCCTTGAAAGGCAACTGTTCCATCTCTTGACTATGTGGTAGTCACAGAAATCTACATGGGATAAAACTGCACAGAACTAAATATATACTTACAAAGGTCATAAAAAGTATATATGGAAAACCAGTGAAATCTAAATAAAAGCACTAGTAATCTATATCAATATCAATTTCCTGCTTGTAATGTTATAGTTATGCGAAATGTTACCACTGGCAGAAAATGAATAAAGGGCTTATAGGATTTCTATACCATCACTCACAACTGCACAGGAATGTACAATTTTCTCCAAAAGGGTTTTGCAGTGAGTGTGAAGTTTCAAAGGATTTTGCTCAAACAAGCATAATTTAACACAGTTCAAATGGATTGCATAAATTTAAAGGGCCACTTGAATTGTTTTCAACTACTTCAAATAAAAACTGTAAAACTAGATCTACATGAAGTGTCTAGTCAAATGTGCAGAGCATATTGGCCAGATAACAGATGAGATTTCACCCTTCTTTGCACATTCTTGAGGTCAGGTGAGTCTAAACCCACCCACATCCCCCAACTCCCCACACCACCGAAACACTTTCCCTTAGGTGAGGGAGCAGAGACACTGGTCCTGCTCACTGCAGGTGAACACGGAAGCTTCGTTACCTTCTCATTTCAGAACGGGCACCTTTCCAAGCAGTGTTGCATTGCTCTCTAGATTTGTAACTTAATCGTCTCAAAAAAAAAAAAAAAAAAAAAAAAAAAAAGAGGAAAGAAAGAAAGAAAGTCGATCTTTCACAGCAAGTACTATCAAAAGGGTAATGCCTTTCAGAAGCCAAGGTGCATTTTAGCAGCATGGACGAGCAGAGAGAAGAGCTTGCCCCTTCTCTACCAGCACCCCTGAACTTTCCACTTCTTCACTGACCTTCCCTCCTCCCTCCACCCTATCCGCTCCAGCCTCCTCTGTCCCTGCCATCTCTGTGACAAACTGAAAATTCTCGGAGAACCAAGACCTGATCCTGAAAACATTCTTCCCGCCCCTCCAGCAACAGCCCTGACCTTTTAAAAGGAAAAATGCTCGGACCAAGGACCGGGATAGTTCCTGCAGTCGCGGTAAGCCCAGCACACTTCACATTGCGTACCTCCGCGCCTTCGTCAACAAACCTCATGCGATCCATGAAAATCCAGGTCCATCGAGATGTGAAACATTTGTATTTATGCTGCCTAAAGGCACATTAAGATACGTTTGGAAAAATTAAAATCAGAAATCAGTAGAACTCTTCAAGAGGACAAAGGTTTATATGCAGAGTCGAATGCCTAATTTTCTCACCCTCTTTCAACCATTAAACTTTAAGGGAAGGAATCAAGTCAAAGCCCCACGGAGTGTTGCCAATTGCCATGGCTTCCTTCTGGAAGTCAGGAGTCACCTGTCACGGTACCAGCCCAGTCGGACAGCCTCCCCAAAAGCTCACTACCACAATCCCGGGCTCCTCCTGCGCCCCTCGGGGAAGAATGAGAACGCGGATGAAAGCGAGCCCGGTGTCTCCGCCAGTTCCGCCGGCGCAGGAGGCGGTTCAAAAGCGGCGCGCCCCCGGGTCCGCACCTCCCGGCGCCCCGCTCCCGCCTCGGAGGCAGCCTGCTCCGGGAATCCAGCAAAAACGCCCACCCTCCGGAGCCCGGCATACTCTCGGCTCCCCTTACTAGGCTCACACAGAAACGCTGAATCATGACTCCGGGTTGTAAAAGAAAAACTCTCTCCGCCGGGACTCCGGGCGCCGCGTCCGCTCGCCTCGCATCCCTGAGTCGAGGAGCAGAGCCGCAGCGTAGCGAGGCCGGGAGAGCGCGCTGCTGCCCGGGCCGGGGACGTCCGCCCCCTCTCGGCTCCCGGGACAGTCTCCCCGGCTGCCCTGCCCTGCGGAGCCGCCCCCGCCGCCGAGCTCCGGAACCGCGGTGTCCCTCGGCATCGGGCCGGGCGCGGGGACCCATCGCAGCCCCGGCCTCCCGGGAGCCGAGCGCACCCCGGTCAGCTCGTTCCCACGCCGTCGCGCCCCGGACAGGCGGTGTGGACTGCAGGTAAGGGGGAGTCGGGGGACGGGCAGAGCAGGGCCGGCCGCCCGAACTTCGCCGCGCCGCCGCCGCCGGGCGCGAGGCACTCACTTGAAGGTGAGGACGCACAGCGGCCGGTAGGACTTGTGGCTGGTGTTCTCGGCCATGCCCTTGCCCCAGAAGTCGTTGGCGAAGACGCCCCAGCGCAGGGGGGCGCCGGGCCGCACGTCGGGGTTGTGCACGATAGCCCACACGTCGTCGTGCACGAACTCGCCGCGCAGCGAGCGGCCGAAGCACAGGCAGCTCGCACCGGCCAGCAGCGCCGCGGCCCCGGCCGGCGCCAGCCCGCAGCCCGGCCGCCTGCAGCGCGCGCGGCCCCCGCCGGCCCCCATCGCGTCCCCGCCGCCGCCGCCGCCGCCCCGGCCGCGCCCGCGCGTCTGGCATCCTCCCCCGCCGGGGCCGGCAGCGCGGGGCAGCGGGAGGCGGGCTCGGCTCGGAGCGGCGGCGGCCGGCCCCGCGCTCGCGGCGCCGCGGACTTGGCCCGGCTGCGGGTAAACAGCGCCCCGCCCGCGGCCGCCGCCGCCCCACTGCGCATGCCCGCCCCGCCCCCGCCCCGCCCCCTGCCCTCCCCGCGCCCCCGGCTCCCGCACCTGCCGCCGCGGCCGCGCGTGGACCCCGGCCCGCCGACCCGCGGGGCAGCGCCTCACGCCGGGCTGCCACGTCCGCCGGAGACCGGGACCCGGACCGGGCGGGACCAGGGCGGCGGGGGGCGCTGCCCCGCGGGGCCGGCCGGCTGCACCACAGGTGTCCCCGCGGGACCCGGGCCGCGCGTGGGGCGGGAGCTGGGTTCTGCAGGGGTCTGGCTGCGGACCGGGCTTCGAAACCTTTCTCCTTCTTCACCCAAACTCCTAAGACGGTTTGGGAGGCGCTGAACTCATTACTTTTTCCTCCTGTCTAACTGGAGCTCTTGGGTCCGATGATTATTTCCTGGGCTGTGGGCGTTTGAACTGCTTCTGTTCAGTCTTTCTGAATTTAAGACAATATCAATGCCCCTTCAAAAAAATAAAATAAAAATAACTAACAGAAAAACCTCTGCTAAGGCCTTTGGTATAGGTTCCTTAACTTTCTGATAATATGGAAAGATAATCCCAAACTGATCGTAACTAGCATTTCTCCGGAATTGAAAAATCACCATGATTCTTCATTTGGGCCCCTTGCAAATTCCCCTTGCTTCTTTATTGAAATTACCGGACTTTGATGCATCCACATAGAAGAATCTAAAAACAAAGTCATTTTATTCCTATCCTATCAAAATTCTTAAAAAGCCTGTTGGTCTCAAAATAATAAAATGTAAAGCAGAACTTATTCTGTCTGACCCTTTATGTGAAGACAGTAGCAAGGTTTTGGGGGCTTTTTGGGTGTTGTTGTTTTGTTTAAATTTAAGACATAGCCGAACAATTGAAAATGAGTTAAGACAAGCATTTTACAAAGCAGCATGTATTCCACCCTTTCCACTTTTGTTTTGTTTTTGATAAAAATAAAGTTAGTAAATGAGAACTGAAACTGGAAATTCTGAACACCTAATGTTTTTATCTTTTTTTCAAGCCTTTTGACACTTGTTAATTTGAATATCCAGACCGCACACATACTAAAACCTCTCATTTCTGCACACAACACGTTACAAATTTTCCTCTTCACTTAATAAAGATATATAATAAGGGCATACTCTGTACTACAATGTGCAGAGCAGGGTTGGATAGATGACCAAAGCTTCTGGAATATCTGTGTATGTGCACACGCATGTGGAATGTTACCACCATAAAAGTTAAGCTTTCTAATTTAATAGCCAACTAGTGAAACTGTCCTGCAAAAATGGTGATAGGTGTAACATACTATCATTGATAGGCTAACATGTCAGTCTTACCTATAATTGATAGATTTCGGGAAGAGTATCTTAACCCAGTAAAGTGATTCCGGTAATAGATTTTTTTTTCAAGATCTGGTTTTGAACCCGGGTCTGTCCTGAAGCATACTAGGCAAGCCCTCTACCACTCAGCCCTACTCCTGGCCCTTTGTATTTGTTTATTCAGAGACAGGATCTAGATAATTGCCTAGGCTTGTCCCAGACTTGCAGTCCTCTGCCTCAGCCTCCCCAGTAGTTGGATTTACAGGCATGTGTCACCTTGCCCAGCTAATAATAGATCCTTACAGATAGCAAAGTGCCCTGCCCCAGTCACCCTTCCTTCACCTTGCTAAAAAGCACAGCCCTGCCCACCCCTTCTTGTCTGAGTCGTGTTCTTCACGAATTTGTGATTAACTCAACATGGAGAGGGTCCTAGATTTACGATGGTTCCATTTACAATTCTTCAGCTTTACCGTGGTGAAAAAGCAATACACATTCAGCAGAAATCGGACTTAATTTTCTTGAAGCTAGCAGTCAGCCACACAATGGCAAAAGTGGGCACCCAGGTACCTGTTGCTAAGTTACAATGTTAGATGTATCCATTGTGTTTCAACTTCTGATACCCCCAGTTTGAAATGCCCTGATTAGATGCAACTCCTTTGTAAGTCAGGGAGCATCTGTAGTGAGATACCTCAAGGTTTCTCAAGTACAAACTGATAAATGAATTTTTTTAAATTAGTTCCTTTGCAGTCCCCTCACTTCCTTTATTACAGGAAAATTGTAGAAGCGCCAAAGTCAGCGAGAGGTTCACATTGATATGCCAGTCCGTGAAGGCCCCTGCTTCTCGCTCTCTTACGATGTAAAATACTCATGTTTGCTAATAAAGGGGCCCAAAAGGAAATGAGATTTAATTCTTTTCCTCAGACTCCGATTATTCTGAAATGTGTGGTAATTGGAAGAATGCTACCTTCTAAGGTACCCTGGATCCGCTTAGAGCAATCGGAGGCATAAATTCCCATAGAAGTGCATCCCTGCAGTGCCTGCAGTTTAAGCCACTCATGCAGGTTTAAGTACCACAATCCTGAAAGAGAGGAACACAAACTGAAAATAAATCAAAGGCAAGAAAATACTTTAATAAATTAAACAAATTGCAAATAATTTCAGACAAAGATTCTTTGCTTAGCCAAACTTTGGTCAGGCTGCTTAGCCTTCTTTTAGGTCCTTAACAAAGGAAGACTTCCTTGTGAAGCCCGGTTTTAGCAAGGAGCCCTGCTACATCAGTTTGGCGATGGATGACCCTCTGCCCTCACTCTCACTATCTCATCCTCTGTCTCCTTCTGGTGATGGCTGTCGACCCTGCCTTCTCAGCAAGAATTCTGTTAGGGCAGTTTATCCTCTATCACTAGTATATGTTTATTTTGTTTCTTCCTTCTGTGCTAGGGTTTGAACCTAAGGAACACTGAGCTGTATCTTCAGCCTTTTTTATTTTTTGATTTTGGGACAGAATCTTGCTAAATTGCCCAGTAGACTTGAACTTGAGCTCCTCCTGCCTCAGCCTTCTGAGTAGCTGGGATTGCAAGTGTGTGCTATCATGCCCAGCCCTCATGTTTAGTAATATTTCACTCATAGACCTCTCCTGGCCTGCTCTTTAGCTATAAATTTCCACTTATCCATGGCAAATTGAGAGTTGAGCCCACTCCTTGTCACCCACACCAAGGTTCTGCTGCTGCATGGTGGTCCTGAATGAACTTGGCTTTACTATGCTTTAATGATGACTGTTGAGTGATTTTTTTTCTTTAACACTTCCCACTGTGCTTTTTCAGCCTAATGACACACTCTGTTCAGGTATATCCTATATTAAAGATCAAATAAAATACTGCAAAGGCAGAAATCCAGCAACATGACTTATAATATAATTTGTATTTAAATAATTGCATTGGCTAGGTATTTAAATATTACCTGCCCTTACAGAAAAGCAGAAAAGAGAACAAGAAAATTCAAGTCACCCCATTGTCTGTGTGCCCAGAGTATAACAGGCAGCCTCTGCTGGACAAGGCTAGCCCTGCACCTGCCAGGTGTTGCACAGGCTGAGGGGGTGGCTGTGGCCAGCACTGAGCTCAGACTGGTGGCAGTAGAAGCTAAGGTGGTGGCTGCAGTCCCAAGGAAAAGAGGCACTCTTCACAGGGGAAAACTGGCTTCTTCTCCTGTCCCTGGAGCCCATCTCTATGGCATCTTCACAGAATCAGAAGTAAAGAACAAGAAAACTTACGTGTAAGCTTGCATTTTCTGTCACTCAATCAACTTTGTCAATATATTACTGTAAGATGAAGACACACATAGGTACTGTTTTAGTAACTTATCTCCTTGCTGGGACAAAATACTAGACACTTAACATTGAAGGAGAAAATGTTTATTTTAGCTCACTGTGTGTAGAGGTTTCAGTCCAGTTAACTGGTTCCCAGGGCAGTGTGGCAGAGGAGCACTGCAGAGGAGTCCATGGCAGGGCAGGCAGGAAGCAACAGCCTGCCTTCTACCTTTCCCCATCCAGCGTAAAAGCCTATGGTCATTGCTACCCATACCCTACGTGGGGCTTCCATTACCCACACCATCCAGCCAGTTCCAGAAAGTCCCACCTGTGATCACATAGGGGTTTGGGGAGATGTCTAGATACAAACCATAACAGGTACCTTGCAATAAAGCAGATTGCAGAGAGGTAGAGTATCTTTTTTCTCCTACCTCTATCCTTCTTGGTTGGGTCTCTGATACGAAAGATAGATTAATGAGACACAGACGACTTCCTAAGGAGGTGAAGACCTGAAGAAACAGTTACCCTGATTGTTATCATACATGACTTGATAGTGAGTAGCAAATCAGGGACATGGGAAACAAAAGGGAATGAACTGAGTGGTAAACCGGGAGGATTTCACAAGACCTGCTCATTCAGCTTCCTTCTGTGTCCACCATCTTGGGAATTACAGTGCTCCTTTCTGTGATGGTTCACATGGGAAAATTCCATGAAGCTAACCTCCAGATCACCCCAGGGTGGGGAAAGTAATTAAGAGGAAGTACAATAAGGTCAGTTTGCCCCTGAAAGAACATGCGTATGTTAAAAACAATGTATTTGCTAAACCAAGTTCTTTATATTGTTCACAGTCAGTTACAGATTAAACTCCTTGTTCTAGATTTAGCCAAGAGTAACTGGTGACTTTACTAATCAGGATGTAGTTTGTTGCTTTAAATTCTGCCTACTGTAAGAGGTCTGCACGTTTCTGATATCTCCCTGTGTGTGAAGTTGTCAGTTCGACACCGAGCTCAGCTATTAAAGGCTCCTCTAAATTCACGATTGGCTGCTAAGTTTCCTATGCTGGTTTTAAACCCATAACACTTTCCTCCAGATAAAGGGAGGCCCTGCTCCATGCTGGTTGCCAGTTTGGATCTGGTGTCCCTCAGAGGAATGTGAAAAAGGCTGATTCTCAGAGCAGCACTACTGGGAGGCAGTAGATCCATTAGGATGGGGGGGGCCTAGTGGGAAGGTTAAGGTCACTGAGATGGGTCCTCAAAGGAGTAGTGGGACCCTACCTCAGGCCCTGGCTCTTCCTCACTTTGGCTTCCTGCCCCTGAGGAGCACAGTTTTGCTTCTCTTCCTTGTCCTCCCCGTCTTCCTCTTCCTCTTATTCCTCCTTTCCTTCCCTCATCCTCCTCTTCTCCCTCTCCTCCTCCTCAGTCTCTTCCTCCTCCTGGTGCTCCCACCATGAGGTGCTGCCTCACCACAGTCCAAAACACTGTGCTCCACTGAGCACAGACTCCTTGAAAACAATGAGCCTTATCTACTCTTTAATGTTGATTATCTCAGATATTTACTATGGAGATGAAAATTTTACTTACTAGTATATTTGTCTTAAGTTTTGCTTCAGGGGAGAGTCAGAAAGTCCTTTCCCCACTTCCCATTTCTTGAATTCCTTCAGTTTAAAATACTCAGTAGTTGAGGGTCTGTGTTTGGGCATAGTATGTCCTGAACCCCATCAATAAAAAGAACTTGCTAAAATTCTCCAAAGAGTTTCAAATCTCTGGATGAAAACTGTAACATTGCAAAGTGAATATCTACAGTCTTAGAAATTAAATTTTAGCTTTATTATGCAAACAGAAAAGGACACTATTTTCACATGAATGAAACTTTAATTGCATGCTTCTTATTCTACATCTAATTACACATAAATCAAAAATCTACTTTTAGTTTCTCTTACAACCTCCCCAATTTACATGAAATGTCAGAGAAAGCACTAAAATGCCATTGTATAAATTTGCATTTAAAATTAAATTCAGACATACACAAACAGATTTGTCTGAAGAGTTAATATTTTTAGAAAAATTATCCATCAGATTTATGAGCTCTAGATGTACTTTGTACATGGAATTAATTATCATTTAACCTAATGTTGCCATAACCTACAACACACGCTAGTAGCAACTAATAACAGGCTGGACTGGCAGAAAGATCCTCCTCAAGGAATACAAAACAAAGTCCTGATTCACAGTGTGCCCTAATTTCCACACTGTCTTGCCATGGCTGACACCATGCTACAGAGGTGATATCACCAGACACAGCAAAGGAGGGATCCATAGTTCTCCAGTATTTTTTTCAATTTATTTAAGAGAAAAAAAGACATATATAACAAAGACAAAAAGCAAAAGAGACAAACAAACGACTAGAGTAAATGCACAACAGTAACATTGCACGTTTACAAAACCAGATGATAGAAACATGACAATGGTTGCAATATTGCATATCATTATCTTCAAAATGGTTGTTTACATTAACAGATATAGACATGTAAAATTGATCTAATCACATGAGTATTAATCGTTCTTTCTCAATAACGAATACATTCCGCAGTGTGTTCGTTTTTTATATATACATATATACAGATTTATATCTTTTCCTTTTCCCTTCCCTCTTTCCCCCTTTTCCCTTCCCAATTACTTTTGCTCTTCGAGCTGCTTTTTACCCTTACATAGTATTTATTATAGATTTTGGATCATATATACTTTTTCAGTTTCTTACACTAGGGAGACAATATGGTATTTACACATGTGGGTTTGATTTATCTCACTTATGAGTATGGTCTCAAGTCATGTCCATTTACTTATAGAAGTCTCAAAGCAATCTTTCTTAATAACTAACTTAATAACTGTTTTGATTCCAGTACCATGCTGATTTTATCACAGTAGCTTTGTAGTATAGTAGTATAGTAGTGCTCCATTGTATAAAAGTACCACATCTTTTTTATACAGTCTTTGATTGATGGGCACTTGGATTGTTTCCAAAATCTGGCTATTACAAATAGGGTTGCTATAAACATGGGTGCACAGATACCACTGTGGTATGATGTTTTCAATTCTTCTGGGAAAATGCCCAGAAGTGGGATAGCTGGGTTGAATGGGACCTCTAATCCTAGCTTCTTGAGGAATCTCCACACTGACTTCCACAGTGGTTGCACCAGTCTACACTCCCACCAACAGTGCAGAAGAGTTCCTTTTTCCCCACAGCCCTTCCAGCATTTGCTGTTGGTTGATTTTTTTAATCTTGGCCATTCTTTCTGGAGTGAGATGGAATCTCAGCATTGTTTTAATTTGCATTTCCCAAACGACCATTGATGTTGAACATTTTTTCATATATCTATTTGCCATTTGTATTTCTTTCTCTGAGAATTGTGTATTCATCTCAGATGCCCATTTTTGGATTGGGTGCTTGAATTTTAGGGTCCTGATTTCTTTTAATTCTTTATATGTTTTAGGTAGAAGTCCTTTTCTGATAGACAATTGGCTAAGATATTTTCCCAGTTTGTGGGTTTTCTTTTCACTCTGTTGGAGATTTCCTTTGACATGCAAAAACTTTTTAGTAAGATGAGATCCCAGTTGTTGATTCTGGGAAGTGTTTCCCGTGCAATTTGATTTTTGTTCATGAATTCTCACCTACTCCTATGTCAACAAGATTTTTACCTACTCTGTCCTCTAGTAAGTTTAGTGTTTCTGTTTTAATATTCAGATCTTTAATCCATTTTGTCTTTATTTTAGTGCATGGTGATAAGCACAGATCTAGTTTTAGTTTACAGCATATTGAAAGCCAGTATTTCCAGCACCATTTTTTGAAGAGGCTATCTTTCTTCCAATGTACATGTTTGGCCCCTTTGTCAAAGATGAGGTGGCTAAGTGTATTTGTAGTTGTGGCTGTATCTTCT
>RJWM01012422.1:0-56671 GCA_004363535.1 Dasyprocta punctata | reverse complement strand
TATGAAGAAAACATTAAAAACTTTCTTGTGGACAAAATTAAGCCCTTATTTATTTTATTTATTATTTAGAAAGTAAGAACTGAGTGCAATTTCCTTTATCTTGGACTTTGAAGCCTCCAGAACTGTAAGAAATAAAATTCTGGGTTTCTCAAGTCACTCATTCTGTAATATTTATATTACAGTAACCTAAGCAGAAAAAATACAAACATACTTAGGGCTTGTAATAGTGTAGTATGTTTTCTGTTAGTTGCATATGCATTCATTACTGATGCATACAGCAGCATCTAGAAATGGAATGTTGCACATAAAAGAGACAGAAGTGTCAATTTGCCAGTAAACAGGGTCACAAACCTTACCCAGACCCACACATCTCAACCATGGAAAGTGAGTAGTGGATGCTGGATAGTGCTAAAAGAATGTCTTTTCCAAGCCTTGTAGGGATGTGGCTATTGTCTTAGTTACTTTTTACTCTTTGCCAAGACAAAATACCTGATGCCCAAAATTAGGGAAGGAAAGGCTTATTTCTTACAGTTTCTCAGGAGTTTCAGTCCATACTTAGCTGGCTCCAAGGCAGTGTGGCATGGTGGGGCCGCCGTTCATGGCAGCCTCCAAAACAGCAAGGCGTGCTAGTGAGAGAGAGCAGGTGGAAGCGAGCAAGAGAAAGCAAGCAAGAGGAAGACCCGCCTCCCTTACACTGTATCTCAGCTCCAGCCCTGGGCGGGTGCAGCACTCACATCATCAGTCCCAGCACTAGACAACTAATCGGTAACAAGCACAAGACTCAGCCCCATCAAAAGTATATGAGGACTTGGGGGTACGTAGTATCACCCAATACAGCTGTGCAGCACAATCAACAAGAAGACTCTCCCAAGTTTGGTCAACCAAGGAACTGATTTGCATACTGCAACAGGTATCCTTCTTGCTTGGCAGGAATTGACATGTTCTGTGTAGACAAGGACTCCTGGGTTCTCATGCTTTCTTCTTCTAAATGGAGAATTATGCTTTCTCTTAAGGCTTAGAATCGTCAGGCGATGAGGAGATGTAAGTATCCTTTGGGGAGGAGATGCGATAGAAAGTATTCTAGCTGTAGAAAAAAACCATGTATATGAAGGTTCAAAACCACAGGTGTGGATGGTGATAGAAACTGCTAGTTTTCCACTACATAAACTTTCTCCTTTTATTCTTGCCTATCAGAATCCCAATTTTGTTCAAACAAGCATTGTGCCCAAGGGAAGACAGTATGGTGACTTATACATTTCATTCTTAGTTCCACCTTAACTCTCCACCAAAGATTTTCGTTTAATTTTCACATATTTTCATAAATACTATTTAGTGGCACTTGTTCTAGCAAACCACTTTAAGACATTTAAAAATATAAATGATGTAGAAAAAACAGAAAGAAGGGCCAAAGTAAAGAGAGAGGAGGAGGAGGAGCAAGAGGAAGATGAGAAGGAGAAGAAGGAGAAAAGGAGAAGGAGAAGGAGAAGAAGGAGGAGGAAGAGGAGAAGGAGAAGGAGAAAATGGAGGAGGAAGAGGAGGAGGGGGGAAAAGAAGGGAAAAACAGAGAACTAAAGGGAGAAAGGAAGGAGGGAAATGGACACAAAGCATGTTAGATGAAGAAACCTTGCAGGTTCAAACTCATGAAGGGAAGATAAATTCTGTTACTACTGATGAATCACTATAAGGATGAGCAAGGTGAGTTGGGGAAAAAAGACTAATTAAAAAGTGAAGAAACTACAAGGGGATACAAAGATAAAACTAGTTGCCTGAGGTGTATGCTTCTTACAATTCCAAACTTTTGAAACATGTTTTCAGTTCCTGGTGCTGCATAGGAAATACCCTGATGCATGTTAAGTTCATGAATAGGCAAACTACTCTGGGGCAAGTCCCCCGGGCCATGGTGCAGCTGTCAAGTAGCCTGATGAGCACCTGTGATTTTTAATCTGGCAGAGAATGGAAGACATCAGAATGGGTGTCCAAACTGGTGTCTGGCTGAAGGTCTCAAAGGCCTTCATGTCTCATGTGCATTATAGGTACTGAGCATCTACGTACTTGGTCCTGTCTTCACTTTCTATCTATGTGCATAAATTTCTTTTTCGAATTTATTTGCCTAGCATATACTTTTAATCAACTGACATGGTTTTCAATGTTTGTCTCCTCCAAAAATAATGTTGATATTTAACTGTCGTTTAACAGTATTAAGAGGCAGGACTTCTTTGTGGTAATTAAGCCATGAGGGTGCTGCCCTTGTGACTAGATTAACACCGTTGTCACAAGACTGAGTTCATGATGTGTAGACCATGTACTTTTCTCTCTTGCCCTCTTTGCTCTTCAACAATGGGATGAGGAAGCAAGAAGGCCAAGGCTCTCCCCAGATGCTGCCCCTCCTTTGTGGACTTCCTAGCCTCCAGAACCATGGGCCACTCTGGTTCAGTTCATTATAAGTTCCCAGTGACATTCTGTTACAGTAACCAAGGAATAGACAAAAGTGCCAATTTATTTATTTCTACTAAGAAAAATCAGGGAAGTTTTTCAGCTGAGTACGATGGTACACAACTATAATATCAGTACTCTGTGAGGCTGAGGCCAGAGTGAGTCTGGGTAAGTCGACAGCTCTTTCTGTCTGAGAGAGAGAGAGAGAGAGAGAGAGAGAGAGAGAGAGAGAGAGAGACCTCACTGGTCAGTTACAGTAAGCTTTTCCATTGACCTTTTTAAAAATTTTATCTTCACTTTTCACTTTAACAGTACTCCTTGCCACATTTTTCTATAAAAAGGGAGAAAATATTGAGCTTTGGATTTAGCTTAATGCATTTCATTAAAATAAGTATATAAAATAATGAACAAAAACCTAGCACATAAGTTATATATCAGAGGTAAAAATTTATTACAGTAAAAGACACATTGCCTTTATTCTCCCTCAAAATACAAAATACTTGCCTTCTCTTTGAAGACACTTTTCCCATCATCTCTGACACTTCTGGAAGTCTTTTTTCATGACTGTCTTTAGGCTTGTTGTGGCTGTCTTGATGTCTGAATCCATTCAAGCCGTGGTCACTTTGACTTTGGGAAGAGTCAGAAATGGCAGGGTATCATGCCAGACCCAGTGAATAAGGTGAATGAGAACACACCATAATGTTTTTACAAGCCTGTGTTTCCACTGCATGGCACTTGACACCATTCACTATATTTTTCTCACGTCTCAGAAAGACACTTACAAGGTAGTCTTTCAGAATTCATTCACAAAGTGGCAAGAATGATGAGAGAAGTGTGCTGAAGCAAGGAGTATGTTGAAGGGGATTAATGGCCATGTATCTTTTATTGTAATAAATGTTTAAAATTTAAACATTCACTATATATTTTCATCACCCTTGAAAAGAAGACCATGTTAATGACATTGGATTACCATAAAAATCCAACGATGATTTCAAGAGCAATAGAAACCTTTTGACAATTGTTCCTTAAAGATTTCACATAAACCATAGTTTACTTCAGATTCTCCTTAGCACTTGTAAAGATTTACATGACCTAGAGTTTACTTCAGATTCTCCTTAACATCTATATGGGCAATAACAGTAGAGGGTAACACCTACATGAACATGTGCTATGGTCCATGTAGTAAATAGCTTCATTAGCTTATGTATGTAGAGGTACATCTTGCAAATTATTCATCTGGGAAATAAAGATTTCGGTCCAAAAACAGTCATTACATAGATGTGTAGTACATGGATTAGATTTAGGAATGTAGTTTGTGGTGAAGGTGTCTGTTGAAGAACAGTTTCTTTCATTTGTCCATATTCTAGGGCAGTTTGTCCTAGAATGAGTGTTAACGTTTACGACTTTTGCTATCTTAATAAAAGAGTATCTGAACTTAGATGTAAGGAAAAAATATTACTGCATGCCCTTCAAAAGTAATGCTAGAGCAATGTCCATAAAACTACACTGTGTTATAAAGAGCCCTACCCAGATCTCATTGTGGTCTGAGAAGTTTGTATTTGTAATCCCATGGAAAAATTACTGGGATTCTAGCGAATTAATTCCAATCTACCACTTCTAGTGCCACCCACAGCAAGAATAAAGACACTAAGGTGTCTTTATAGCTGTGGGGAGCCAAGGAGGTCCTAAGTTCAACTAAGGTGATGGTTAATGGGAACAAAGACCTTGACCCAGGGTCGAACCCAGGTTTTATTCACTCTCAATGAGGGGAGTGGCTTGGGGATGAGCGACTGAGAATGGTGGGAAGTATGTGAGTGCTGTGAGCTGGGCTAGGTAAGTGGCCTGAAATCACCTTTGCAATGTGCAGAGAGAAAGATATGCAGAAAGAGTAACACCATTTGAGGTAGTATCTAATGTTTTGGGGGCAGTGCTTCAGCTCTGATGTGAAATCTTTTATGCCCTGGGAAGTCATAAACTATTATCTTCAGGTTTGACCCCAGTTGACAGCAGGGCTCACACATGTTTTGGGGAGTTACAGGGGCAGGGTAACACTGACCTGTCACCTTGCTTTAAAGACTATACATCAGCATCTCAGCCAGACCGATTTGCATTGCTTAGATACAATTGAAAGGATGAGGAAAAGTCTTAGCCAGTTCTATACTTATCAATACATGGAAGCAGGGCCAGGTTTAGCCAAAAGGGATATAGTTTCTCTTCTTTCAAGGTGAGCCATTCACGTGGTCACCCACACTGTGTAACAAGGGTCATTTGATGACATAAGGGAAGATGACTTTGACTATGTACTTTTGACTAAGGTCCTGATTCTACAAAATTTTTCTCTGTCTTTATTTAACACAGGGTTTCACTGTGCAGTTCAGGCTGGCCTTAAATTCACTTTGTAGCCTAGGCTGGTCTCAAACTCATGGTGATCCTCAGTCTTCTGAGTGCTGGAATTATCTCACAAAAGAGTGCTAAATTACAAACATGTTTTTTCCAGGAAAGGTGCGAATAATTTTTTTTCAGAAGAAAAGATACTCCAACATTTGAAATATGTTGCTCTGTATTTTATATTTTTGTCTTTATAAAAAATAATTTATTTATTGACAACACAACTTTCTCTCTCTCATTCAAATATTATTTATAAAGTGAACATGGTGGTACACGCCTGTAATCCTTGCACTCAGGAGGCTGAGGCAAGAGGATCGTTGAGAGTTCAAGCAAGCCTGGACTACATAGTGAAACCCTGTCTCAACATCCTCCCCTATAAAAAAGTATCAACAAATATTATTTATGATGTTCCTAGTGACAAAATATTAACTAGGTTTATATAAAACTTAGCAACTGACTTCAGTAATCTTTGACTTTTTTCAATCTTTTGTAACCTCTTTGAATCAGCTTTTTCTGATAGTTCTGTCAATAATGAGTTGATCATATTCTTCATATGTACTTATGTTTGTATGAGAATTAAGTTGTCAATTTTTTAAAAATTCTATTTTGTCATACTTCCTTTTCCTACCTTAGTGCAAATTAAATTAGAAAATAGACACTTTAGAAAAACGATATACAGCAGTGCCTCAGTTCACGGACTTAATTTGTTTTAAGATTTTGGAAAAGAGGGCCACATTTGTGTTTGTGTGGGAAAAATGACTGCAGTCATGTTTGTCACCCAATGCAAAGTTTGCCAACAAAGACAAAATTTTGCCAAATGCTTCTGTTAGCAAACCAAATTGTTTGCAAATAAAAGCTTTGGTGAACCGAGGTACCATGGTACTTGGAGATGACATACTTTAAATAGTTACTGCCTTTACTGGAAAATCTTCCAGAGATGAATTAAATGGTTTTGACAGTTTTTCACTCTTGAATTAAACTCATTTGCTCACCCCATTTTTGAACACTATCTCTTCCCATGGGCGACCTTATACCCTTGGCAACTAGAGATAAGAGCACTCTAGTCAGATCCCAAAAGTGGAATTGGAAATGGAGCTGATCTGACTTTGCACAATTCCTTCTCCAAAATATATCAGATGTATCAGTCCTTCTTCTGTGGGGAAGTTAATGAGTGGGAGGAGACAGATCAGCAATGATTAAGTCAGGACATTACTATCAATGTTGAGCAGATCTGATTAGCCTGCCCCTGGGGTGGAAATGGAAAGACCCTCTAGTCTGGAGAAAAGCACAAGTCATGATTTTGTCACGATAAATATTGGTCCTTGCTCCCTAGATGTTTACCATCTCTACTATATAACACTTAATAGTTTTATATTTAGTCCTTAGAGAAGATTTCCACCTGTTTATAAACTCTCAAAGGAAGTTTTATTCCATTTTAACTTTAACCAAGTTCAGAATAATAGCCAAACGTGTCAATGAATGACAGACTGAATAAACACTTGAACTAGGTATAAGATAGGATTCCAGCATGTTAGAGGAAGTTGAACTTTTTCCTAAGAGCAGAATTTGGTCAGACAGCTCTGAGTTGTAACAGCTATTCATCCGCCAAATCAATCAGATGAATGCCATCAGCATCCTTCTATTAAGAAGATACTACATACTCCCTAGGTAAAGAAGCCCACGTCCCCTTAAGCCCTATAGTTGATAATTTTGGAAATTCCATTTAAAATACCCTGTGCTCCAGCACATACTCAAAACAAAGGGTTGTCAAAATCATTGCCAATGTCTTTGCCAACATATTCCATAAATCATAATTAAAACAGGTTTTATTATCTCCTTGAAAGTGGAGACGATTGCAGCCAAACCATCAGTATCTGGCAGGCTGTATTTTTCCTCCAGCAGAAGCAGTACATATTTGTAGTGCATAATGATTATATTCACTGTGAGGAGTTCGTACACGTATGTAACACATCTTAATTCTTTTTTACATGTCCTTCCCCTCCCTTTTCTCCATTTCTTAGCCTCCTTCTCAGTTGGAAAAAAAATTTTATGTTCTTGTTTCCTATTATCTATCTTTTATTTTGCTCTTCATACTTTGGGTTCCTCATATGAGACAAAGCATGCAGTATTGAAGCTTGTGTATCTGATTTATTTCACTTAGTATTATGGTCTTAAAGTGCAGCCATTATCCTACAAACGACGCACATTTATCCTCCTTTCTCTATATCTTCACGCAGTTTGTTTTGTACCTTTCTAATAGTTTCAGTTTCTCTCTGGTTTCAGATGTCTTGAAGGGCAACAGCAGTGCTGCACAGTACACATCCTTCTCTTGGGCAGGACCTTGGGATCTCCACACAGCAGATTTCCAAGAACTCTTACTCTGATTCGCCATCCAGCCTCCAGATTCCTTGGCCACCTGTACCCAGTACAGGTTTCTTGAGGGCAAATTGGTGGGTGGGGAGAATGAACTTTGTCTTGAGACTTCCCCAATTCTAATTGGTCTCAGCAGCCCACACACACACACTAAGAGCTGCGCTGATTTTTATCTTACTCCAGAAAAGCCTCTCTGCCTGAGTCAGGCCCAGGCTACACCTGCCCACGCCTGACTCAGTAGTGCCCTGGGGAAGGTAATGGCTATTGATTTCACTCATCGAGGAGTCATTTGTCTCTCTCTGGTATAGAGTTCACTTAGACTGCTTCCTATGCACATTTTGATGGTTTAAAAAGTTCACATGATATTTTATCTTTATTTTTTGGCTATTTTCATTAAAAATGCAAGTTGTCCTTATTGTAACAAGAGCCATGATCTGTTGTGAATCTTTACCGTTTATTTAGTCACTAAATATTCCTTTATTGTGTCCAGATTTATCACTGTTCTGCCATCCGATCCAGGTTACCATCACCCACTTCAGTTCCTCACTAGCCTCTCTGTTGCCCCTGCATCCTTTAATCTGTTCTCCACTTTGAGATCATTGACACTTCAAAAAGAAAATCAGAAGAGAACAGCCTGTTCCTAAACTTTTCAGTGGTTTCTTCTTACAGTAAGGATAGAGATCAAAATTATTAACATATAGTCCTTGGGTAATAATCATTTTTAAAATCATCAGATTTAAAAAGTGTACCATGCGGGGAGAGAATATTGATCACAGGGGAGGCTGTATATATTTACTGACTAAACCTCAGTACCTTCCTGTTAATTTTTCTGTGAATCTAAAACTGCTCTAAAATAAAACTCTCAATATATAATTTCACAGTATGTTTCATATATTCTTAATATATATACTATTTGTAATACATAAATTCATATATATGTGTCATCTCTATATCCATGAATTTAATATACACATCTTTAGAGTCAACCAACTGAAGATCAAAAATATTTGAAAAAAATCATGTCTGTACTGAACAGACAGACTTTCTGTCATTATTTACTAAACAATACAGTATAGCTGTCTGTATTATAAGTCTTACAACCAGAGATGATTTGAAGAGTATAAAAATGTAGTTTATATTCATTTTATACAAAGGACTTGAGCATCCACAGATTTTGGTGTTCATGGGAGGCCCCAGAATCAATCCTCCATAGATCCCTAGAGATAATTGTGTAAGCTACACCCTTAAATCCTTAACATGTTTACAAGGTCTATCCTCAGTCTCCATCTGCATCTGTGGAAAAGCTGAGGGCAGATGAGCTACAAGACGAGAGAGTAGTTCACAAAATTAGAATTAAGAGTTATGTTGCCAGTGGGAAAAAAAAGCAAAAGGAGGTGATGAGAGACTGGAAGAAAAATCAAGGATCCTGAGATTGGAGATGGCTAGGAAATCCAAAAGAGGATGCGATGAGAATGTGGGTTGGAAATGCAAAGAGCATAGAACATTTAGGGCTAGAATTAGAACACTGGAATAGAAAATTTCAGAAGGAATTCTAGGAGATGATAAAAACCCAGGGAAAAATGGAGAAGGGGGTCACTGCAGCTGGAAAAACTAAACAATTAAACTTGTTCTCTTTTTCTTTTTGATACATCTAGATATCTAGGCAATGAGACTTTATTTTTGCATGTATACAAGTTGCAGGTACATACACACAAGTACATATTCCTCCTGTTTCTTATTCTAGAGTTATGAAGAATAAAAATACCTTCACTTTGGTATAAATCTAAGATAATACAGTTATGTTCTTGAGCTAAATGTTAATATGTGAAAAGAAAAATTATTTTTGATAGGTTAAAATGCATGTTTCTAATGGTTTTAGTGCTTTTGTAAGTGTTGATTACTTGTAGACTCTTTTTCCTCCCCTATTTATCCTATCTGTCCACCAAATGAATCATTGAGTACTGCTATATACCAGCTGAAAAGTTTTGCATTACTTTGCATGAAAACAAACAGATATGTTATGGGCTTTAATAAATATACCACTTTCATCAAAACTGAGCTATTTGTTCTCAGACTACCACCCACATTGCCCTAGACCAGGAATTACTCACTTTCACTAGGTAAATACAAAACACCATCTAAGAATGAGGGTCAAACGAACCCATAGACACCAAGTGCAAAGAAGGTGCTGTAAGACATTACACATGGATAGGTGAGAAGAAGATTGTTATGGAGATGGCATTTTCTTTGAGCTCTAATGATCTGGATTTTCATACCTGTGGAAGGTGTGCTAGGTAGAACAAAGTGCATAGCAAAAGTGTGAAAGAAGGAAAGCAATGGGTACATTAGTAGAATTTCAAGTAATCACAAACACTTAAAGACCAGTGTGTGTTTTGGTTACATTTCTCTCGTTGTTGAGACAAAATACTTGATGTCCAAAATAAGGGAAGAAAAGGTCTATTTAGCTCACAGTTTGTGGAGTTTTCAGTCTACACTGAAGTTCAAAGTTCCAAGCCTCCTCTGAAATCTAAAGCAAACTCTTAGCTGTGAGCCACTGTACAAATGAAAAGAAAGTTAAACACTTCCAACATTCAATGGCACAAGATAGACATTTCAATTCCAAAAGGTACAAACAGGGTGATACAAAGTTTTGGGACCAAACTAAGTCCAAAATCCAGCAGTGCCATCATTAAGTCCTATAGTTCCACGTGGAACATGTGAAGCAGTTTGTGGTAAGTTGTGAGTTTCCAAGGGCTTTAGTGATTCCATCCCTATAGTATTTCTGGTGTTCTAGCTCCCACGGCTTCTCTCTTGAGCTGGCTTTTCTCCCTCCTTGAAAGTTTTCTTAGACAATCCACATTCCAAACTTCTGAGGTCTCCACTGCAATTTCGTCTCCACACACCCAGCTTTGCATATTGCCCTTTCGGGGGCACAATACCTGGCCTCCCAAGCCTTCTGAAATAGAGGTGGGAGCCTTGTTAACCCCACAACTCCTGTATTCTGCATTCACCCTAAACCAGCACCAAGTGGATGATGCCAAGGAGCAGTAGTTGGGTTTTCCTCTGTCTTGACTGTAGGGGTCGGGTACCTGGATCGCTGGGCACTCTGAGTCCAATTCTGAGGAACAAATTTCCTATGCTGCCACCATTCTGGAAAATAGTGTAGCCACCACCATTCTGGAACATGGTGCTCTGCCACATTCTTCTCAGAGCAAAGTCTTTCTTTTTGCAGTTCTGAGGCTACAAGGGTGAAGATTTTCTGTTTCTTATGATGCCCTCAGGCCACCTTTTCTGTTCTCCTGTTCTTGCTCTGGAATCAAGATTTTCTCTGATTAAAAAAAAAAGATTTCTTTTGCTTTATCTTTGAAGTCCACAGCTTTATTAGAACTTCATTTTTGTCCAAGCTCACAACATTTTAAATCATCCTTCTGGGCACTTTGCTCTTGATTGACAACATAAACCTGGCTAAAAGCCCCCAACAATAGCCACACCATCCCCTCAACATTCAACTGCCTTGAAATTTCTTCTGTCAGATTAATTAGTCTACCACCCTTAATCAGTCTCAAGAAAACTCTCTGGACATGAGCAAAATGCAGACAGACTTTTTGCCAAGCTATAACATACATCATCTGAAGTCCAGGACCCAGCACAGTCCTTTTTCCCAGTAGAAATCTCCCAAGCCTGGTCTTTACTGGCAGCATTTCTATCAGACTTCTGGTCTTCTGATCTCTGACCAGGATCTCCCATACAGAGCATCCCAAGGTGTTACAGCCTTTCAGGCAACATCTCTGAACATTTCCAAACTCTTCTCACAAGCCATTCCCAAAGGCTCCTTGAATTGCATGGTTAGGTATAGTCACAGCAATGACCTCACTCCTCTGGTGTCTCAAATTCTGTTTTAGTTACTTTTTTCTTGTTGCTAGGACAAAATACCTGACATCCAAAATTAAGGAAGGACAGGTTTATTCATCTCACAGTTTGTGGAGGTTTCAGTCCATAGTCGGCTCTCTCCAAAGCACAGTGGCATGGCACAGGGGCAACACTTAAAGGTAGCAGAAGACAGCAAAAGGAGAAAGAGCAAAACGTGGGGGGAGATCAAGCCTCTTCATTTATTGTAAGCAGGCTACCATCTCCCCTGGGTTGGGTGCAGCACTCACACCATTTCCATGCCCTCCTCTTGCACAGGCTGAGGATGTTTACAAAGTAAGGACACTGGCTTCCTGCTGACTAGCTTAGTCTAACTTCTAGAACTGACACAGTGTATCAACCACTACAATACATGAACACTGTATTTTCGTTTTCCAGTGAAAATAGGGTATAAAAAGGTGCAATATATGGATAGTAAACACTAGATTTTAAACATTTAACTATTTCATTCAGCCTAAAAAGTACAATGTTTAATCACTACAGTATTTCACTTCAAGATGAGGGGGAAATGTTGCAGGTAAAGTCAGGAAAAGAGTCCTTCTTAAGCTTTGAAAAACATAATTAAAACATACTGTGGTCCCTAGTCTTTCTTAATTAAGCTTTGGAAAACATAATTAAAACATATTGTGGTCCCTAGGGTGATGTATCCAGTGTTACAATTTCAAATAGCATGTTTCTTTAATTATTACACATCAATGACTAATGCATTCGTAGCATTTTGCCTGAATTTTATAAGATACACACTCCTATTGCTATGAGGCAGCAGCAGATTGTAAATGATTCAAGCAACAAGACCTTGACAAGATGTGAACCATCACAGATATCAACTGTCAGTAAAATTTTAAAATCAGGGTATCCATTTTATCAATTTCATTTGATTATTACTGTGAAACACTTAGTAAAATTTCTATTTCATACACTGAATAAGGTAAACTTTTTGTTTCTAGTTGTTCCTTGTATTGTGGTGTTTTCTAACTTAAAAAAATCCCTGCATCACTCATACTATTGAGTTAACATTGCCATATTTCAAGTTTTGTCATATCTGATGTTTTGCTTCTTTTTTCACATATGTATGTTTTTGAGTCAGCTGACACTGACATTTTAAAAACTATTATGTTTCAGTTGTATAGAGAGACATAAAATTGTAGATTTTCCTCACATGTGGCAACAGGTTTGAGGTTCTAGTTTATGTATTTTTGCATGGCAATAATTGATGGACTTACAGAAGCTCTTTAGAAAGTGGCAAGAATGGTGGAATAAATGAATTCAAAGTGATGGGAAGTATTTGAAGGGGATCAATGCCAGTTTGCTTTTTACTGTAATAATTTTTCAAAGTTTACATAGTTACCCTATTTCTCAATCACAACTTGTGTGACATTATCATTTTGGTAAGAAGACTGGATGAAAATTTGTTCAAGAAATTTGATTCTGGAGGAAATTTTAGATACAGTTCTAATGCCCCTGCAGGATTTCCAGTAGTTGTAGCTCCTGGGGCTTCTCTCTTAGGCCTGCTCTGCCTTCAACTTTCCTTAGATGATCCATGTTCCTGGCCTTCACTAACTGCTGGGGTCTCCACTGCACTTTTGGGTTCACATTCACAGCTTCATACTGTCCTCTCAGGGGCACACTGCCTGGGCTCCCAGGCCTTCTGAAACATTGACAGGAGCCTTCTTAACCCCACTACTTGTGCATTCTGCATGTACCTAAAATCAGCATCATGTGTTATGTTAACAAGGTCCACTGGCAGCTAGAACAGGAGCCAGCTTTTCTTCTCTCTTGGCTGTAGGGTCAAGTGACTGGATTGCTGAGCACTCTGAATCCAATTCTGAGGAACAAATTTTCTGTGCCACCACCATGCTGAAACCTGGTGCAGTTGCTGCCATTTTGGAAACTGGTATGGCCACTGCCGCTATTCTGCAACATAGTGTGGCTGCTGACATTCTGGAACATGGTGCTCTGCTTCTGGAACATGGTGCTCTCCCACTTCCTTCTCAAAGTAAAGTCTTTCACTTTCGCAGTTCTGAGGCTGCAAAGGGTGCAGACTTGGTGCTTCTTGTGATACCCTCAGGTCATCTTTTATGGTCTCCTGTTCTTTCTCACCAATCGAGATCTTCTCAGCACTGTCTTTGCAGTCTACAGATTTGCTGGAGCTTTTTTTCTGGCCAAACACACATTTTAAATTATTCTTCTGGGCTCTCTGCTCTTGATTCTCAACATAAATCTGGCTAAAAGATCCCAACAATAGCCATGCTATTGCCTCAACATTCAACTGCCTTGAAATTACTTTTGCCAGATTAATTAACCTACTACTCCTAATCTCAGTCACAGGTAAAATCTTTGGTTATGAGCATACTGCAGAAAACTTTCTGCCAAAGCATAGCATACATCCTCTGAAGCCCAACAATTAACCTTCTCCCCAGCAGAAACCTCCCAAGCCTGGTTTTTACTAGCAGGGTTTCTATCAGTCTTCTGGTCTTTTGAGCTCTGACCATCATCTTTCATACAGAACACCCTCAGATGTTCCAGTGCTACTCTTTCAGGTGACATCTCTAAACCTTTCCAAACTCTTCCCACAAGCCATTTTAAAGGCTCTTGAACCACATGGTCAGGTATAGCAATGACGCCACTTCTCTGGTACCAAATTGTTTTGGTTACTTTTCTCTCATTGTTGAGATAAAATACCTGATGCCCAAAATTAGGGAAAGAAAGATTTACTTAGCTCACAGTTTGTGGAGGTTTCAATCCATAATCAGTTGGCTCCAAGGCAGGGTGACATGGCAGGGGAGCAACAGTTCATGGCAGCAGAAGACAGAAAAAGCAATAAGAGCAAAAAGGGAAGAGCACAAGAGAAGACTCTTTATGTCCCTTATATTGTATGTAGGCTTCTCACACTGGGGTTCAACATTGGACCATGAATCAATCACAAACTATAGAAGCCTGTTCCCATGACTGCATGAGGCTTTGGGGGGGACATTCAGACACAAACCATAACAGTGTGTATTCAAGAAAGGCCTAGGTTGAGTGTAGTCATGTGGCAGAGGGCTTGTGGCACAATGATGAGTTCGTACTCAGTCTGTTGGCAACACAGCTGGTGGAATGCAGATGGATACAGGTAAGGAGTTACAGACAACTCATGATTCAGCATGCTGCCACCAGAGAAGTGAGGAAGACTCTCTAAATGTTCTGTGTCTTTTCTCCATCAACTCCTCCCTTTCTGCTTCCATGATACCCTTCACTTCCTCACTTTAGACATTCCATGTAGGGGACTTATATAGATCCAAATGCTTGGCTCAGAAGCCTTAAACAATTGAGAAAATGTGGAGCACAAAGTACTTTTAATGGGATGCTAACTATAACTGGCAATTCTGTTTTCTACAGCCAATGATTTTCTGATTTTAAAGCCCTAAATTTTAAAGAGGCAAAAAAGTGCCAAATTTTAAAGAGGCAGTTTGGTAGCTATATATATATATATATATTTTGTTTGTTTGTTTGTTTTGTTTTTTTGAAGAAGAAAGAGAACAAAACAGGTATATTTTTAAGTTACTGTAATAAAGTTTATTAAATAAATATGGAATACTGCTCAGACCATTATCTACTTTTGTCTTCTCAAAATTCATTTTAAAATACAGCATTAGTTGTCCCTGAAATGTACTGATATGTTTCTTTCCTTAAAACATGACATTTCCCTTTTTGTCACTTCTTTAATGGCAAGTGGCATTTATAGATCTTCATTTTTAAATGTAAGTTTTCTTCTGAATGTAGCATATTTTCATGAAATAATATCAAGGTGATTTTTAATTCAATATAACTGCCTGAAAAAATGTTTCAAATCCTTCCCAAATAGCTTCTTAATATTAGATCATTTAACATATTTAAATGAGAGATAGAAAAACATAGAGCCAACTTTGTCATGACTCAGTTGAAACCTTTCATCCTTACTTTCTACAAGTTGTTGCTATTAACAGATGAGGTACTAAGAAGACTGACTCACCAGTACTTTCCACAGATATGATGGTCTGGGTTTGAGATTGTCCTTAATTCTTGCTATGTGAACTTAGGACTAATAGAGGCCACACTGACTCCCAAATTGCCATAGCATCAAAGCAACCCAATATCCCACGTCTCTTACATGCCTTTAACAATAATTACAGTAGCTGCTATGTCATAACTGATTTAATCAGTAGAGTTGATGCCTGAAGTGAGGAGAGGTTGGGTTGGGGGACAGGTGGGAACAATGAGACTACTTGATGCCAACTGTTGTCAGAGGAAGCCTAGAATTTGGGCTACTGTTAAAAGACAAATGTATAGACAGTAGGGCCAGTCCTTGTCACAAAGGTCACCTTCTTGAGTCTATTCTAAAACCCATATTGCTACCAGTTCTAGATGCTTTTTTAAAAAATAATGTAGAGCTACACAGAAATTGTAAGCCAGGTCTGTAAAGCAGAAAATGTTGGACTAGTTGAATCATTTTTTACTTCTTAATATCCCTGTAGTTTCATTTCATACCAAACCGTTTAAGCACTGATAAAGCATACACCATTTTTCTGTAGTTTAAATCATATTCTATCCATAAAAACAATCTGTAGTACATAATGAATGGTGTACTTTAGGGAATTATGAACCAAAATACAGTGTCCACTACTAATATAACAACAAACTCTGCCATCTTGTTGCCAACAGAATTTTGATTGTATGTTTAGTGGCCCATTCCCCTTGGATTTTCTCTTGGGAAGGTTTTAAAAGGTCTGATGACTGAAGCTGTGGTAGCCATCTCAAGATCACAAAATTACAGATATAAGGAATAAAAGGCCTGGTCACAAAGATGGATCTGAGGATATGGGGGTAAAGTCTTTGTCTTTTGCACTATCATTGAGTAATGGAACCACTGATGAACTACCTACCTACCATACTTCTTGATGTATAAGAAAAATAAATCCCACTTGTAAAAATCAAGGTTAGTTGCTAGTCTTAGAAAATACTCTTGATATAGAATTTTTTTGTTTTATCAAAAGAATGTTTGTATTTGGATGAAGGATAGTATTTGATTATTGTTGCTCACTGTTATTGTTGCTGGAAAGTTTTAGTGTGAAGGAAGGGTGTGTGTTGAGCCGCTAATGGTAGGCCTGTACTACTCTTGATCCCCAACACCCTGTGAATGCACTGTTTGTGCTTGGGGGAACTCTACAGTTAGTGTTTGCATCTCTGTTGTAGAGTCCAGAACCTTACTTTCAGTCCCTGTTACAGTCATGAGTTGTAAACTGTTCTACCTGGATATATCAACATGAGAACAGAATTATGAGTGTTGTGGAGATGCTTATTCTTGTGGGGATGGGGCCATGACTCAAGCACTAAGGACAGTGGTCTCAGCACTCAGGTCAGTATCAGCCATGAGAGTAACTTGAGATGATCTGGACATTGTTTTCAGCCATCCAGGCCCCAAGGGATGTGGACAGACCCCTGATATTCTTTAATAAATTTACTTTCTGCTGAAAAGTTGACATGATTCTGAATGCCCAGATTGACACATTTACTATATTATCCATGTAAACACTATTGATTTATTGCTTGTTTTATCTTAAAGTTTGCCATCTAATCCTAAACTGAACTCAAAAGACCACTGATTCTGGCTAAATAGGAGCTTCAATAAGGCCTGGTATCTATGACCTGTCCTGGCCCTGCTGGTCCTCTCAAAGGTTCTAAAATGAGTCCTGATTCATATTCTATATCTTGATATAACAGACTTAAGGCATTTTTCAAAGATGAATGCTGGGTATAGCACAGATACACTAATACTTTCTGGTGAGACCGTACATCTTTAATCAAGTAGGGCAATGATACTCACCCCCCCACCACTGGACACTTCACTATCTTAAAAAGAGCCCCAGCAACCTGATTACATGAATTTTGTATATTGCTATTTAATGTAATTGAAATATTGAAGTATAAAGAATTAAATAACTATTTAAAAACTATCAAATTAGGTATTTACTGAGCACATATTATGTGTAAAACATTGAAATACTCTTAACAAACGAAATTCAGCTGATGGTAACAACACAGAGACAGAGCAAAGGGAATGAGACCGCCACATGGACACAAGAGGACACAGACAAAGCAGGGACACTGCCAATGCAGGAAAATTGTGAGACACCCCTGCAGTCTCAATTATTGTAACTGACCCTGACACATGTTGTTTGTCCAGAAGCTTTGCTACATAAACTGCCATAAAGAAAAAATACAAGGATGTTTCAAAAAAAGAAGAAATTTTAAAAATCAATTTTTTTAAAAGGTAAAATTGGTTTCAAGTGATATAAGGTGTGGTATATTTGCAGAGCGACTGCCTTTTCAGTGGAAAGAAAAGTGGTAATTTCCTTCTTTGAGCTCTTTGGTAAACGGGAAAGAGATGCTAATGTGAGATGTTTGTGAGTAGAATCAAGTGAACTATTTCTGTGTATTGCTGAAGAGCGAAAATTTCCACCCAACATTCCTCATGCTTTCTGGGAAAACTCACGCAAGAAACAGTGTTTGGGTGACCATGTCTCGTGACAGCGCTGCCCTTCCCACTACTGTCTGGATGAGTCCCTGGCTTGGCCCAGTACCCAGTGACTCATGGCTGCTCCTTCTCTCAGATCCTGCCAGCAGGCACAGACAGAAGACAGGGCACTCACCTGAAAACTACCCACATCTCTCAAACAACCAGAACCAGGGCCAGGAACCCTTGAATGAGGCCAGGTCAAGCAATGACCTAAAGTTTGTGGAAGGCCAAGAGGCTTAGACAGCAAACACGTTTCTAGGCTGTAGAGGTCACCTTCCAGAAATGAAACCTGCCCAGTCACCTAAGGATCTATTAATTTAATAGGATGTATGGACAGAGAGATGAATGGTTAGATATATAAAAATAAATTTTATTTGAAAAACAAAACTAAAAAGGTAAACTAAAGAATATATCCATCCACACATCTCAACATATATAGACTCAGCAATTAACATTTTGTCCTATTTTAAAATAAAATTACATGGAACAATGCAGATAGCTTCTTTTGTACCCAGCTCAGGGTCATTCACCTCTACACAGAAACAACGAGCTTCTATCTGGTCACATTTTTCCTTCCTTTCTTTCTCCAGTGTTCTTTCCTGTCTCTCCTTGTACCACTGCACCTCTTGCACCGCCCCTGCTCAAGGTCCAGGTCAGTTGTCCTCTTCCCCGAGCAGCTTTCCCTAGCTCCATGGAGATAGATGTGTGCATCTCGCAAAGACTTGCCTCCTGGAGTTGGGGATCAGGGACCTTGTCTCATTACTGCTGGAATCTCAACATCCTGCTATACCCCACACAGAAGTACTCAGTGAACATTTGAGGAAAGAGAACATAAGTGGTTGAGAGAAGTATGGAATCACACAGGTATGTATTTCCTCATTTTTTGTAGTCTCCACTTTTGGTTTTTCTTTAATGAGTTTTACTAAACAATGTGTACTTAACAGGAAAATAAAATACCAAACAAATATTAGATTTTTTAATATGTAATGAGTGTTTAGAATAAACATCAGTGTTTTCAGCATTAACTGCTTACAAGTTTGAAAAAAACAGCAGCAGAAATAAATTCTTACGTGAACTACAATGAAAATACAAACAAAACTACCACAGAAATAATCTTTGCTTTGACTCTCACATTTGTGGCAGTCTTCACACGGGACCACTGCATGTTTCGGACACAAGGTTCCCTTACATCGACAGCACATGTGCTTAGGTTTCCTTCCCTGTTTGGTAGCCCATACTTGTCACCTCTCGAGTTCCTCTTTTGTCAGGAGCTTCCATATTATACAATGTGCACTTAGCAGGAAAATGAAATAGCATTAAGGTACAATATCAAGTATACACTGAGTGCTTAGAATAAACATCACCATTTTCTACATCAACTGTTTGTTTACTAAATCTCAAAAAGAACAGCAGAAATAAATTCCTATGTGAACTGCAACGAAAATACAGATAAAACTCTAGCACAAAAAATAAGCTTGACTTCAATTATCACACTTAAGGCAGTTTTCACACATGAGAACAGGGTGTTCCATACACAAGTATTGCTTACACTGAGAGCACGTGTTTTGTTTTCCTGTCTTCTCTGGTAGGACACCCTTGACATCTTGCTGGTCTTCCTGTTTTCTTAGGTGGTTTTTATGATATTTCACTTGTGTGTTCACTGATCTGCTCCAGAATTCTTTTGAGTTCTTTGGGCAGATGCACATTGTTCTTACTCTATTGCAGTTTATCATTTATCAATTCCAGTTCTGATCCTCTAAGAAAATTTCTCCATATTTTGTGCTTGTTATTTTCTCTGTAAACCATGAAAGTATTTATGCCTGACTTATTTAGGATTAAGTAAAACACAACCATTGTCCAATGCTTTGTTTCAAGTGATACCATAGTTGCTGCATAACTCATTAACATCTATTCTACCTTTCATTTTGTTGTAAAATGTAAACATTTCTAGTTTCATTTATGTTGAGGGTTCACTGTCAATCTCTGTTTTTAAGATTGGCTACGTGATTTTTTTGTTTTTGGTCTGGCTATGCAATTGAGGCCAGCCTTGAACTCACTTTGTAGCACATGCTAACCTTGAGCTCTCAGGATCCTACTGCCTCTGTCCCCCAAGTGTTGGGATTATAGGTGCACCCCACCTGGCCTAACAATCTTATCATCATGGTTTAACACTGAGAGTATCAGTATTACTTTCTCTTTGCCATAATGTAATCCAGGCTAGCCTGGAACGCTGTGTAGCATAGGTTGACCCTGATCCTCCTGCTTTAGTTTCCCTACAGGCATGTACGGCCATGCCCAGCTTCACTATCAATCTTATCATCGTGGTATAACGTTGATCACGTAGGCCAATGTTATTCATCATGTAGACCAAGATTGCACTATATATTTCTCTGTTGTGAACTTGGAACACTTTTTTCAGAAATCTCAGCTTTGTTCTTGTGAATAGATCCTGTGCTGGTGAACTGTTGTAATTTTAATAAATGTAACATTAATGGATAACTAGTAAACCAATGGTCAAATGTGACATTTGGGTTACTTTTTGAAATAGGTACAAGTCTGTTCACAAAGGTATATGATTTATTACTGCACAAAGATCTGGTGGCTGAGTTCCAGGATAAATTTCTAATTCAAGATGTAAAATCTCTTTGCATCTACAAGGCATACATTTTTATACCATATTTGGAAGGTTTTACTTAGCATACATTTCCAAAAGCTTTAACCATGAAATGATGCAAGTTGTTTGTCTATTGTCATATGTTTGAATGGTGTAAAAATTGCTTGACAGAAACAAAGCTTCAAAAAATGAGCAAACAGCAGCCAGACTGTTGGGCTTTATTCTTTCTTGGAATGTCTTTTTGTTGTCAAAATGAAGGCAATTATGAAGGAAACCAAATCTCTTGCGTGTCATTGTTCTAAAAATTTCAATGTCATATGTCACTTCTCCATAATCCTTTAGATTCTGATTAGAATGATAAAAGTTCTGCTATGAAGACTCTTAATTCAGATAATGAGATGTCACATGAAATACACTTTTGAGTATTACTACTGATGCATATAGAATGTTTTACTTGTGTTTCATTATTAAGTGTATTTCAAAACATCTTGCAGCATATCATGTTACAGTTTCCAATATTAAATCCCAGCGTTGGCATTCTGTCCAATAGGTTTCATCCCTGGCAAGAACCTAATAACATTTTCTTACCTAGTTCTAACATTGGATCATTTAAGTACACATAACCATTTTGTAGCATTTTGACTAGTCAAGTACTTACATTACTGTTTCCTTCCTCATCTGAATAAAGGTCTTCATTTTATGCTTCTCTGTCATATCTTGCTACTTTCTTTGGCTTACATGATCCAAGTCATCATTGGTAACCAAGTCACTTGAGGATTCACTTTCAGTCTCCTCCCCAAATTGTAAAAGTGTATTTTCATGCAATATTGAACAATATTGTACTGAATTGGGCTAATTCGGTTCACACTTTGACACATGTGCATACACTTTGCTGTCTGCTATACCAAGTAAGGGAATGCAAAAATTGCTTCCTGTATTCCCCCAGTACAGCTACTGAGACACACAGTTGGCTACCATTATGCTGAAGTACGTATTTTCATTAGAAAATTATGGTATGGGTGTCCGAGACCCAGTATGAGGAACTGAGGGAAGGGATTATATTGAGATTACTAAACATATCCAGGCTTATTTCTTTCCTCCCCCACTCGTGGTCTTCACCTCAATTTCACAGTAACTAAAATATCACTAATCTCTAGCCCCTGCCTCCATCTTCCCACCTACTGTGTCAAGAGCAAAAATCCCATCTGGCCCTGGAAAATGGCCCTCTGTTCACTGGTCATATCTAATAAGCAGCAAGGTGACTATTACCAACTAAAGGAAAGGTGGTCTTTTCCAAGGAAAAGTTTTTTCTTCTTTATTACTTCATATGCATTGCTCTTTTTAATTTTATTTTTCCATTACTAGGGATTGAACCTGTGGGCCAGAACTGAACCCAGAACTGCTTCAGAAAGTGTCAAGATCAATGGGATAGGTGTGTTTGAAGAAAGAGGGTGTATTTGGAGAGGGATTAATGGCAATGTATCTTTTACAGTAATTTTAAAAATTTAAACATACTGTATTTTTCAATCACATCTCACACGTGTATATTTTGAGTTTGAGAACTACATACTCACATAGACACAAACACACAGACAAATGCCATACTTTGAAACAAAGGGAGAAAAACTCCCAGTGCTGTTACCAGAGTGTAAAGGCAAAGAAACAGGTTCTTCAGCTCTAAAAGAGCAAGGCAAAAAGCTGAACAATAAATAAATAAGTGAATAGTGGATGAATGAAAATGTAAGCTCCACAGGGACCAGGGTCCGTTTTGTTTGCTAGGATAATTCAAGAGCACTGAACAGTGCTTGATAACAAGTGGGTGCTAGATTTTGATGAAAGACAAAATGAACAGACCAATGGTAGGAGCACGACACTGTGCTGGCTGGATCGCTGACAGGGTATGTGACTATGTACAACATTACACTTCTAGCACACTCAACCCACATGGAATGAAAGAGTCCAGACTTCCACACCTCATGTACTTGCCACTCACTTTCCGTGGGCTTGCATGGTATCTTCTCTAGAGGATAGGCTGTGGGCAGCAGGGAGGAAACATGACAGCAGCCACACTCAGAAAGTTCAGATATAAAAAAAGAACCAAAATACATGAATTTAAAGAGTGGAATTTAATCAGAGATAGCAGTAAGACTAAAAATGATCACAAAACTAGTTTTTAAAATGATCTTTGACTTCTGGAAAGATGGTGAGGTGGTAAGCAGCAGTGGATCAGTCTTTCTGAGATTAAGAATCCAGACACTGGGACATAACATGAGGAACAGAAGAAAGAGGGAGATGGATCCCCAGGACCCAGGAATGATCTAAAGGGAGAATTGAAGCTGAAAGGGAAGATGAAGAGACAACCTCAACACAGAAAAATGAGGTGGCAAGCAGCAACTTCTCCCTGATTCCCAGCTCACAGCGAGAGAGGAGGCTCGAATCTAGAGACATGATGAGGGCGGATGACTCCAGAGGCCTCCATGGAGAAACGCATCAGTGGAGTGGAGCACTGGATGCTGAGCTACAACAGCGTGAGTAACTCAACTCCAAGTGTCTCCTGGGGAGGAAGCTAAGCTAAATACCATTTTAGGGCAGGGCCAACTGAACCCAGGACTTGGAGCAGCAGTGGGTGGTTTCCTTTTAGGGACCCTAGGAACTGGGTAAGGCACAACCCCTGGAGATGTCCAGGGTCAGGGCGCCGAGGTCAGGCTGGCAAGAGACACCAGTGTTATAGGATGAACAACTCCGGCCCCTGGGGCTGGGGCCAGCCTGAACATCTGTGGAGTTGAAAGCACCAGAACCTGAACCCCACCCTATTCCTACTGCAGGCCAGCTGGGATCATCTGGGACAGATCTGGGCTGTCTTGCCTCTTTTATCTACCAGACAGTGGAGAAACACACTAACCTGGACACCATCACAAAACTGTAAGTCCCAAAAAACAACCACGGGCTTAAATCACAGATATTTTCTCTTCCTTTTTCCCTTGACTTTTTATGTGTCAATACTGTTTGTTTTTTTCTTTCAATTTTGTTTACTTCTTGTTTTTATCTTTTCCTTCTTTCTTCCCCTCCTGTCTTCTTCAGTTCCCAAAGCTTGCACAATCTTTCTTTGTCCTTCAACCTTTTTTCTAATCTCTTTCTCTTATTTTCCTATTTTTTCCTTTTATCCCTTTTGAATTTTCTCTGGAGGGTAAAACTGCTCTCTTGAGGGGACATTTACTGTACATAATTTTGTGATTTTAGATTGTTATATAACTATTAATCTCATACCCATGGTTTTAAAGGTGTCAAGTTAACAGTTTGTCAGTTTTGTAGACTGTACTTGATGCTATCGGTATTACTGTTTCTACCACTTTAGCCAAGAGAACATAGTTGTGTTCCACTGTTCTTCCTTGTATAACAATATTCAGATTCTCTAGGCGGTTATAAACAACACCATAGTCCAAAACCAAAGAACTTGGTGCTAGGCCAAGCAGGCAGCAACTTCTCAGCCTTAATAAATTGAAGAGGCAGGACTTGGGACAGACTCTGAAGCCAAAAGCCAGCTATACCTAGAAGACATCTCTAAACAGTAATCATTTCCTAAAGAGGTCTTGATAGTCATAACAAAGTTACCTACCATAAACAGTTTACAATCAATGCAGAAAACAAATTTTAAAAAACATAAAATGAGAGGACTCAGAAACAAGCTGCAGCCTCAGAACCCTAGCTCACCCAAGGCAAATCCCAGGGGCACTGAGGTATAAGAAACCAAAAGCCACCAACCTGAACTTTCTCAAATGGTAGCAGTGAAAGTAACAAAGCAGATAAATGAGGCTCTAGAAAAAAATAAATAAAAAATAATTCCCCAGATCACTAAAAAGATGGTGACCTAATAAAGGACATGGTTAGTAAATCTAGGATAGATACAGATTTAAAAAAATAGAGCGGCTTAGGAAAGTGATGGAAACCATGAATGCCCAACATACAAAAGAGCTGGATCCCATGAAGATTCAAAGAGATAGCCAAGAGATTAAAAATTCTGTTGAAAGTATACGTGACAGAATCAACCAATGTGAGAACAGAATAATCAGATCTAGAAAACATGTTTGCAATTAATGATCATTAAAGAACAAGTCAAGTCCAAAGCTTGTTAGAGGGAGGAAATTATAAAGATCAGAGCAGAAATTAATGCAACTGCTATTAAAAATCATACAAAGAATCAATGAATCAAAGAGCTGGTTCACTGAAAAAGAGACAAACTTTTATAACCAAATATAAAAAAGGAAAGACTAAAATCCATGCAATTAGGAATAAAAGGATGAAATCACAACAGATTCTGTAGAAATCCAGATCATCATCAATACCTACTTTCAAGGACCTGTACTCTAATAAGATGAAAAGTGAGGAAGACATGGACAGTATCAGTCGATGAAATTGCAGAATTAAAAAACTACCAGCAAAGAAAAACCCAGGTCCTGACAGATTCATTGCTGAATTCTATAAGAAATTTAGAGAAGATCTAATGCCACTATTTCTTTCTTTTTTTTTTTTTTTTTTTGCGGCACCAGGAATCAAACTCACAGCCTTGCGCCTGCCAGACAGGCGCTTAAGCTGCTGAGTCAAACTCCTGGCCCTTGGTTTTTTGAGGCAGGGTCGCACTGTGTAGCTCAGGCCAGCCTTGCGCTCGCGTTGTAGCCCAAGCCGGCTACAACGAACTCACAACCCTCCGCCTAACTCAGCCTCCCAAGTGCTGGGATTAAAGGCTTGCGCCACCACACCTGGCTTTAATGCCACTATTTCTCAAACTCTTTAATTAAACTGAAAGGGAAGCAATATTTCCAAACTCACTCCTGGAAGCAAGCACTACCCTGATGCTAAAAGCGGAGAAGGATCCAACTGAAAAAGAGGGCTACAGGCCAATCTCCTTAATGAACACAGGGGCAAAAAATCCTCAATAAGATACTGGTAAACAGAATGCAGCAAACCATCAAGATGATTATACACTCAGAACAAGTAGGATTCATTCGAGGGATGGAACAGTGGCTCAACATACACAAATAGATAAATGTAACAAACCGCATTAACAGAACCAAGGACAAAAAGCACATAATTATTTCAATAGATGCATAAAAGCATTTGACAAAGTCTAACATCCATTCATGATAAAAATCCTAAAGAAAATGGGAATAGAACATCTGTATCTCAATCTAATGACAAACCAATAGCCAACATTATACTAAATGGTCAAAAACTGACAGCTTCCACACTAAAATCAGAAACAAGACAAGGATATCCTCTATCATCACTTCTATTCAATATAGTTCTGGAAATATTACCCAGAGCAATTAGACAAGAGAAAGAAATAAGGCTAGGAAAGGAAGAAATTAAATTATCATTTGCAGATGACATGACATTGGAGACCCCAAAACCTCTACCAAAAAATTCCTAGATTGAATAACCAAATTTAGTAGCATAGTCAGATACAAAGTCAACACTCAAAAATCAATTACATTCTTTTTTTTTTTTTTTTTAATTGATACCAGGGATTGAACTCAACCTCGTGCCTGCCAGGCAGGCTTAGGCCACTGAGCTAAATCACCAGCCCTGTTTTGTGAGACAGGGTCTCACTATGCAGTTCAGGCTGGCCTTGAACTCACTTTGTAGCACAGGCTGGTCTTGAACTCGCGACGATCCTCCTGCCTCAGCCTCCTGAGTTCATCCATAACATTCTTGTGCACAAATAACAAACTCACTGAGATAGAAATTAAGGAACCAACATCTTTCACAATAGCATCAAGAAAGGTGAAATATTTAGGAAGCAATCTAATGTAGTAAAAGATCTTTACACTGAAAAACTACTGTATGCTGAAAAATAAGATCACTATCAGAAAATGGAAATATATCCTTTGTTCTTGGATAGACAGAACCAATATGGTGAAAACAGCCATACTTCCAAACTGTTATACAGATTTAACACAATCCTGATCAAAATACCAATAGTATACCTCATAGAACTAGAGAAAACAATTTTAAAATTCACTTGGAACCAGAAGAGATACAGAACAAAAAAAGTAATTCTGGGCAACAAAAACAAGGCAGGGGAGCATCACAATCCTTAACTTGAAAAAATATGACAAAACTACTGTGATAAAAACAGCATGGTACTTCAAAAACAAAACAAAACAAAGCAAAGGTCCTTAAAAAGTATCAGATAGATCAGTGAATGAGGATCTCCACTGAGCAGTTAGCCAAGAATGAGAAGAAGGGGAGGAGCTGACTGACTGCTAAGGAACCTGTGAATTTAGCAGTAGGTTAAGGGCAATTTTTTCCTGAATTTTGAGTGGGTCTTGTCACTTGCAACCAAGCAATCAACAAAAAGGTACACCTTACCTATATAATTTACCAATATGGCTTGAGAAAAGGAAGAAAACTCAATACTAAGTAACTACAGAATTAAACAGAAAAAGAAAGCAATGTAATACAGACTGTGCAAGGTTTTTTTCACATTTGAATAGGCAAAAATTTTTTTTCAAATCAAAGAAAGCTAATTCTATGAAATGACAAATGGACCTGGTTCATCTTACTTAGAAATAGTTTTATCCCACTGATGAAATAAGATTCAATCTGAGAAATACTTACTTAAAATCCATTACATTATGCCAATATATACATTATGCCAATTAAAGATTTTTTATGTAGTACTGGGGGTCAAACTCAGAGTCCAGTTTATGCCAGGCACATAGTATACCACTGAGCTACATCCCCAGCCCTTTGATTATCCAGGTTAAGCCTCCCAAGGAGCTAGGATTACAGGCATGTGCCAATATATTCAGCAAAATTTATGTATCAGAGCTTTTTTTTGTGATGAGGTCTTACTGTGTTACCCAAGCTAGCCTTAAACTAGTGATCTTCCTGCCTCAGCCTTCTGAGTAGCTTGAATTAGTAGTACTGGCCATTACGCCTATCTTTTCCACTTAACGATCTTGATCCTTAAATACAAAAGCTGAAAAATCACTTAACAACAAAAAATTTATGACTATTTTAACTTTTAAAGAAGTATTAGAAATAAAATTGAATTTAACACAAATTCAGGGCATACATCATCTTTAATAAGAGACATACTGACAAAGTTTTGAAAGAAAACTTCTGCAGTGGCAGAATAGACCAGCATTAAAAATCAAGCTGCTTTTCTACGACAGCTATATCAACTTATAAAATGTATGAGATATCCAACAAAATACATTTCATAATAAATGTCAAAAATGCATGATCATATACAAAAAAAAAAAACCTGTGAAACCAAGAGGATGCTGCCTACAAATATAATCTAAAGATAAATATTACTCTTATGTAAATAATACTCAGTAGTGTACTTCGCTGCAAATCAATTCTACAAGTTTAGTGAAACAAATAATCAGACTTTTAAGAAGACAAGCTCACCCAGTTTTTCTAAGAAATCTTTGAAAAACATCAGGAATGGTCTATCTCACCAAATCTGAAAGCTGTTATGGTTTATACATTGCGTCAACTTGAGAAGTCTAGAAGCTTAATTAAGTAAATCAGCAGCTCTACATCCTGGGGTGCAGAGCACAAGCAGTTACCTGTTCACTGTTATCAATTTGAGAAAGTCAGAAGTTTAACAGAGAGACTCAGTAGGGAGCCAGGGTTCTTTGTAAATATCCTCATCCTGTGCAGAGGGAGGCAAGGATATTTGTGAAGCTACACCCACCCTGGAGGGAGGGGGTGACCTGTGTACAATATAAGGGAGGAGAAGAGGCTTGCTCTTGACCCTTTTGCTCTGGCTGGTGCCTTGAAGTATTGCCCCAGTGCCATGCCACTCTGCCTTGGAACCAGCTGATTATGGACTGAAACCTCCAAAAACTGTAAGCTAAATAAACCTGTCCTTCCCTAATTTTGGATGTCAGAAGTTTTGTCTTAGCAATGAGGGAAACGTAACCAAGACACATAACAAACTAATACACTATTTATTAGAAATATCAAAAAATTCAATAAAATAATTTAGCACATAATGAAGCAGCATTTCATACCACAGACAAAAAGAACTTTCAAAGAAATGAGTTTTGAATAGACTTTTGGATAAAGGCAGGTCTATAGCTCAACTTCTTTATATAAATCAATGACAGATACAGATGTAGACATTAACCACTCAGACGCTCATCTTAGAAGAAAATACAAATATCCATGAAATAAACACATGTAAGCACAATGTCTTAGAAAATAAAGGATTTACATTATATCATGTAGTAAGAAAATTCAATTTGACTATAAAAATATAAAACATCTATAAAAAGAAACTTTAAGTCAGACAAGCAGCTATGAGAAACATTCACAATAGATACAAAAGATGAGTATCTTAAGATTATACAAAATTTAAAATTTATGAATTAAAACGACATCATTCAACGGAAAAATGAGCAATTAGAAGAAAATTCACAAAGAAACATGAATAACCTAAAATAAATAAAAAAGATGCCTACCCTTACCAGTGTGCAGAACTTCTGAATACAGTATTTTTTCACTTATTAGATTAATAAAAATTATACAGCTCTAACTCAAATGTCCTTCATTATGACAAAGCAGACACTCATTCTTTGTTGATGGCAACTATATATTGACACAGTCACTTTGGAAGCCAACTAAAAGTATCTCTTCAAATTAAAACTGCTCATCTTCTGGCCAAGCAATTCAAACCCTAAACAAATACACTAGTGCATGAAGACCCATACAAGATGATGTTCACTTCAGTGTTGTTTACAATTAGAGGAGCAAAAAAAAGGCGAACTACCTTAGAATCTACTATAGGCTAAAGAGATTGTGGGACACTGCGAAAGTAAGAAGATTAGTCAAATGTGAATGGAACGCAAAACAAGTAGGAAAAGTAAGCATCTTTACGTAAAAATAAAAACTAACATTTTATTTCTTGCATCTATGTATGAGGATTGATCGTATTTTAACTGTCAAAAGATGTGACGGATATTGTTAAAAGCAAAATTAGTCATATGTGTAATTTAAAATTTAACTTAAAGATGAAGCAATAGGCACCGACTGACATTTTAAGAAGAGTACAGACACAATTATACTTTATATCTCTCTCTCTCTGGTGCTCTGTCCCTTGATAGCAAACACACAAGAAAGGTTCTGGAAGGGATATCTGCTAAAATAATGTGGAAATAGTACTTAATGATATTCCCCATAGAAATAACATTTTCAACTCTGTATTCATTTGAAAGACAAGAAAATTCAGTTCATAATTTACAAAAGGAATACAATTTCAGTTCACAGTTCTTACGTTGTATCATTTACAATCTTTACAAGGTTCATGATTATGTACTGAAGTTTTGCTTTTACTGTATTTGAGACAAAGGAAAATATAGCACGGTTTCTAAGGTTAGAATTTAAGATGTTACTAACATTTCAATCAGTGGCTTAATAAACTGACATATATGATTTTAGGAGAAAAGTAAATGAGTATAAAGCCAGATTGGTTTATTTCCTTAGTTAACTAATTCTACCACATACAATTAAGAAAAATACTTTAATATTAAATTTCTCATTGACCAACTCCTTTTAATGACTGCTCTTGTCTGTAAATTATTTTAAATTCTTTTATCCTAATGCTGATCAAGAATGTTATCGGTGATCAAATCTAGTCAGTTCCATTTTAAGAGTGACACAACTTCTGAGTGTAGAAACTAAAAATAGTACTCTGTATTTTCAAGAACTACTTATTTTAAGAAATGCTTATTTTTCATTTACAAGTAGCTAAAGAATTGAACCATAAAAAAGAAAATGATGAGAAAAGAGGAAACTGCCTGAGTTGTTTCACAACATCTGTGACAAAAAGATACCGCCAGCAATTTTCTCCCCAAAAAACAAGTCATTAGTGAAGAAAGAAAAACCTGTGAAGGACAACCTTCAGTGGAATTTGGAATTCCCCTTTGATGTCCTAGGTTATCTATCTGTTCAGCCTTTTCCAATGCAATCTGCCTCAGGTGGGCAAGTGCCTCTCACATTTCTCATCCAAGAACAATTTCCTTCAGAACACAACAATGGAGAGAATAGGTCTGTGTTAGAAAGTTAGATCATCACTGAGATTCCAGTTAACCTCACCTTAACTCTTCTGCAAAGGGTGTACTAGAAGACGTCTGATCTGCCTGTCACTTCTAAAACTGGCCTTCATCCAAAGTAATGAAGGAAACTTTTATCTTCATATCAAAAAGCCATTTTCTATATTATAGATCTGTTCTATCTGATATCTTCAATATAGTTCAGCACTACTTTACACTAAACATGCAGCCATCTCATATGTAATATACCCCAAAACATGTGCTGCTAATAACAATCAAAAATTCATACACAAGTAACTAATTTGAAAAGATTCAAAATAAGTCATCTGAGTAGACTGCTTAGGTCTTCAAAACAAAAGGGAGGTATAATTTTATTTCAAAAAAAGTTAACATTTAAAGGAGTAAATTACTGACTAGGTTAAGTAGTGTCAGCATTTCTTTTCATAATGAACCTGGAAAACAAAGATGAGTTAAACAGAACCCATTTAATGTATGTTTTTGATTTCTTTAATCACTTAAGTTTATAACAAAGCACTTTTGATATAATTTAGAACACACATGCTTTGATTGAAGAGCGACTGTAAATGAATCCAATTTTCTTCCACCTGTGATAATAATTTTGTCATTTCTTCTAGGAGTATTGGTTCTGAAGGAAGCATTTTAAGATGTAACTGAAAAAAAAGTTGGACATTGTATTCAATAAAACTAAAGTTTTACCTTTGCATTCATTTTCCTCTGAAGAAAACCAAAAAGATGCTCTCTAAATATCTTATATGCTGGTTTATTTATTTATTTTGCTTTTTTTTTTTGTTTTTTTTTTTTTAGACATGGTCTTGCTATGTAGTCCAGGCTGGCCTTGAATTTGGGGATTACAGCCTCCTGAAAGTGGGGATTACAGACATGTGCCACTATGGGCTGGTTTATTATTATCTTCAATTTCCCTCTTCTCCAAACTTTCATCATTTTTCTCCACCATACCAAAGTCCTCAAACAAGGTTCTAGTTTTGTATCTTGTGGGTTTTTGTTGTTATTGTTACTTGTTTTCATTTTTTGGTGATACTGGAAATTAAGCCTCATACTTACCACTAAGCTATGCCCCCAATTTGAAGTTCTAGTTCTAACACAAATTTCACATTTCTGTGCTTCTATAAATTCTCCTTTCAATATTACCCACTGGTAACGAATGGTGGATAGATGGGCTCTTTGCTTTATTTCCTAAAAGCTTTTAAGTAAGTTCAAGTGAAGTGACTAAAACACAGTAAATGTGGGAAAAGACACAGACAATTGGTACTTGTATTTTTCAATACATTGGGCCACTATCTAAGTATCTAGCTTTTAAGTAATTAAGTAATCAGATTGAGTGAAATCATTTTAACTATTAACAGAATAAATGAAGATAGATCTTCAACACATGATTTCACTATTATGTTACTCACAAAAACAATTATCTTGTGCCAAATCACTTTAAACTCCAACTCTGATAGAGGTAAGCATTTTGATTCCAGCAGTAGGAAAAACCCACAAAACCTGGCTTTCTCTTTGTGATCACAGAAACTTACACAAAATATAACTACTTAAAAAAAATTTAATGGATCAACCCATTGGAGCAGGTAGATGACAGGAAAACGAAGGAGCACAGTTTAAATTTTTGTGCTGTTACATAAAAGCAAAAAAACCTATAAAGCTGCATGGTCCAACTACTCCATTGTGGTAGTTACCAGCCACATGTAGCTATTTACACTTTAAGTAAAATTAAAAATTCAGTTTCTCAGTCACACTGGCCACATTCAAGTATTCAAGAGTTACATAAGTGAAGTAGTGATCATGTTGGACACTGTGGCTATAGAACATTCTCATCTTTATGAAAAATTCTATTACACAGTACTGCCTTTGAGGAGAAAAGGTAGAAATATCTTACATGAGACTTACCTTTAGAAACAATGCAAGATATGCCTGGGCTAACTCAAAATCACGCTTCCTTTCCAACATCATTCCAATCATTTTCAAAAAACTCTGCATAACTTCTACAGAGCCACCACCATCAGGAGACAAATTTCGCAGCTCTGTTTCAATTCCTGATGGGCCTAATTCTTTTAGAAGGTTGAGAGCAGTATCATCTGCATTAAATTTTTTATAAATTCCAGTTATTACTCACAATCATTTCATTTAAATATATTAGCATACTTAAATATATTTAAAACTTTCAATAGGATAATTTACAAATATATGAAATTACCTATGGCAAGTCTTTGTTGTACTGGTAACAGTACTGCAAATCAAATTTGTAAAGAACAAAAGGCATGCAAATTACCAGAGACAACAAAACTTTTACATTTAATCGCACGAAGGGTTTCTTTACTCTAAATATTGTCAGTAAATGTATTCATCTCCAAATAGCAAAATAAAAAAAATTTAACTTTCCATATAGAAAATGTGAAAACTTTTCAAGAAACTGTTAATACTGTCATCATCTGAGTTTAATGTCACTTTTTTAATACATTGTAATTTAAAAGCTAAAATGAGTTCAGATTAAAAGTAAAATTTCAATCCTTTGCTTTTACTAACCTCTTTTTAGTTAAGAAATCTGGTATTTCCTTCAATTTTTCTTCATATTAAGTAAAACATGCTAAAGATATGTGGTAAAATATAATTTAACTTACACTTATTACTTAGCAATCCTTCTTCAAGTTTCAAACAGAAATCTGATTTTTGAGCCAGAATTCCAAGGTTTACCACCTTAGACTTAAACAAAAACAAACATACATTATTAAAAGAATGTGTCATCAAATACACATCGCTTGTAATTATAAGCTATCACTGTTTACATTTGTAAAACTGGGTCTTGGTAAAGAACTATACAAAATATATGTAAACATGAACCCCATGTATGTAGTGCTCCGATTTGATTCTTACCTGTTGGGAATCATTACTTTGTTCAAGTGCAGCGTATCTAGGTACAAGGCCAGGAATTGTTGGAATAAAAAATGGTGCTGACTTGGGAACTTTGGGTGGTTCCTTTGGTTTATTCTTTTTCTGATTAAGAGAAAATGAAATGAGAAAAAGACTACTAATTATCCTAACAATTTTTAATCCCAGATCAAATCTAAGACAAATACCAAGAAGTTAAAAGGGATCAAAAAGAGTCAAAATAAAATCCACTTGACCATAGCCATTCCTAACCCCAGCTCCTCAGTGGAGACCTCCAGTTTCCAGTACCCTTGCTGATGAAGGCAGATGGATACTATCTGGGTACAGGAGCAGCTAGATGATAAAGTTCATCTTCCTGCAATGACCTTTTGTACTGAATACAACCTTGGAAACAAAATGGACAAGATAGCAAGATTTCTACATAGAATGGTTCTCAAACTAGTGTACTAAAAAAAAAAAAAAAAAAAAAAAAAAAAAAAAAAAAAAAAAAAAAAAAAAAAAAAAAAAAAAAAAAAAATTGGAGCCAGATGGGAACACCCTCCATTAGAAGAAATTTGGTGAATTTTTTGTGAAGCACAACACTAATTCTTCTATTTTCTTAGCGTTTTTACCCTACCTTAGTATTTTTGTGCTAAAAAAAACAAAAACAAAAACAAAAAAACATTGGTTTATAAAATATTTCAAGTGTTAGTAAAATTCTACTGGAATTCCTGATGAAAGAATTTACTTCTAATGATACACTTCTACATATCAATGAAAGGCACTTGCTATGGTAATCTGCCTAATAACTGAACCTCAAAATCTTACCTTAACACCCTTCTTCTATTCTCTTGAATCTCTTGTAATTTCAAGGCAGTGATGGTGAACCTTTTAGAGCTTTCAAACTTTCAGTAATAACAAAACAGCCCGCTGAGGCACAGTGCCACAGATTTGCCACCATTGCTCTAGGGAGACTTTCTATTTAAAACCAAAACTTGTATATTTGTGGCCTCATGGAGTTATGTATACAGAAGCAGGACAAAGCACTGTTTCAGTGTTGGGCATGGTAGAATGTAGTAAGTCACTCTTTTAACTAGTTCTTGAGTTAAGAGACAGTTGCTGATTTGGAAAAAAGCAAAAGGCTATGAAAAAGCTATATAGGGAGTCTGAAAATTAATCCTACAAAGAAATTCAAGAGTAGAAAATTACACACAGGACAAAGTATAAAAATTTCAGCTTCTTTTATTCAGTAGGAAATGGAAATATCAGAGGTATCAGTATATTTCTATCTCCAAGTTAATTAGCTCATATTTTTATATGTATGTATGTAGTACTGTGTCTTAGTGAAAAGCAAAGTAGTCTAAAATTTTGCTCAATTAGTCGGACATTATTCTGCTTGCTCTTCTCATTTACTTGCACTTTTTAATGCTTTGCTTTTAAAACTGTTTCATCAAGTACTGTCCTTAGTTTACACTGACATGTTGGCGTTTCACAGCTATATGCCCACTTAATATACCTTTATACTCAAGTCCAATTTCTCTAGCAGCAATAAAAAATTTATTTTCTTACTTAAGACCCAAACATCTTCTCTGGTGCTCAGAATAATTACTACTATTTATTACACTTATCTATATCAGTGTTCCTTGAACATGTTATCATAGCCCTCACTGTGATTTAATACAAGCTTTAATGAATGTCTATGCATATATCCAACCATATCAAGTTTCACAAAACAATACTTGCTATCAGAAGACAGCTTGAAAATTTCTACTCTAACAACCCATTTAATTGCTTTTTATACTCACAAATTGGGCTCCTGAAAACACTAACTTATACAGAGATGACCACTGTTAATGCAAAAATTAAAATTCTTCAAAGACCAAGGGACTTAGTTTATTTTTCACTGCCATATACAGTGAAAAACTATACATTTTCTGGTACCTGTACTATAAACTTATGTACCTGATCCTACACAACAAGCTCTAAAAATTTTTTTATAGTTCACAGAGAGACAGGGGGCTGATATTAACTGCACCTTAACACACACTCACACAAAAAATCAAACAAAACAAAACAACACAACACAAAATAAAAAACTAATGAGATTTTCTTAATCCTCAAACATCTAGCAGGAAGATACATTAAGGTAGCAATTTTTTGCCTTCTTGTTTTAGAAACTCACAAAGTAATTTATCAGACTGGACTTAAAAACATACAATTTTTAAAAGCTCTACATCGCAGTTGAAGGTTGTACTTCTGCCACATAGATTTTGCAGAGTACTCTCAAAACTGATAAACAGAGGGTATCTTTATGAAAACCACACTAAGTGAAATACATCCAACTAAATACCACTGTCTCTGCTGACACACTGCTCCTTCTAATGGCCTCTGGTTAAAAAAAAATGATTATAGAAGGCGTGTTTAAAGCTCAATATTGTGTGTACTATAAATATTACCTTAATAACATCAAGATTAAGAAGGTTTTTCCACCGTGATTCAGGGAGAAGTGACAGAGTGACTAATTGCTCACTCAACTGTTCTGGTGAATTATACTCTATCATTTCATCACTTGGCTCTATATTTTCTTCTGATACTTCTACATCTTAAAAAAAATTCAGATAAATTAATGCAAAATGAAATTTTTATCATATAAAACAAAAGCAACTTAATTCATCTCAAATCCATTTATATTTTGTAACATGTCCCCTCCAAACAGGCTTATAAACTCTTAATATTTACTTTCTTTGCTTGTGCTCCTTTTTCTTATTGTCTCATATTAACTGCAACTTCTACAATCAGATCCAAAATACTTTTATACCAGTATATTATTTGATACAGATATGATATCCATTATATTTTTTCATAAACTAAAGTAAAAGTATTCAATTTCAGTTACATAAAACCTTTGACTGAATGCATTAAACTTTGCCTTCTGTACCAATAGTCATTAAATTAGACTTACGATATTACACCTCAAAAATTATTTTGCTATTTTGTGATTTACCTTGGGTATGACAAGTACCAGGAAGCATAACTACTGATGGGACATAATCTACAGGAAGTGGTCGTAATGAGACAACGGAATACAGGGAAATATTAGACCTGAGAAATCAAAATGAAAGAATATTTTAAAAGTTTAAAAATAATTACTTCAGAGAAACTTCAGTAACTGCTAACAATCCCCACAATCTTGTATTTGATCAGACTGCACTAGCTAGTTAGGAAAAGACCTCAAAGTCAGACTGTATTAACCTGAAAATGCCTTTATGTCACAGATATTATCCCAAGAAAGCAGTATAAAAACATGAATGGAATCTGTTGTTAATGTAGTACAAAAATACAGTACAAAAATGTAGTACAAAAATGTAGTACAAGAGGGACCAAACCAAATTATACTTTCATAAGGCAAAATAACTTCTACATATTGTTTTAACAATATCAACCTTGGCTTAATGAAATAACAACAAAAGAAAGATGGATTCAGAGACTGAATACACTGTTCATGTTCTTGGGGATACTGACTAGTCATGGATTCCCCTTTTCTAGAAATGATCTACTAAGTAGCTATTTTCTTACTACTTTACCTTTCATGTTCATGGATGAGTAATAAACATATAGACAACATTGACAAAATGCAGACGTATTCTTTTCCCTACCCATTATGAATCTCAAACAGAAAATAAAAACTAGGAATATGAAGTCTTGAGCATTATTAATAGCACTATGCAGTGAAGCTCCACATTCCTACAGCTATTATTCTTATTTTAATCGCTGAAGTTTCACTGATTTTAAAAGATTCCCCATTTTACTAATCAAGGTGGTTAAAGTCTATTTCTATTACATATTTTCTTTTTTATTTTAAAAATATAACATTTTACAATTAGGAAAGGAATCAATTTTTTTCTCTTCCTCAATAAAAGAGTTAAATAGATATACAAACTCAGAAGCAGATAAAAAAATTTCTAAACCCAGGTGATACATCTTTCATTTTGAGGGATCACAGTTCCTTAAAGGTTCCAGTAAGAGTTTAAAAATTGCCACACATATCTTCACAGCATTATAAAGTCATGCAACCAGAATGAATCTTAGCATTTAGCTCATATATAGGTCTTATTTTATAATGCAGGCTGAAGTTCAGAAGAGATGGCCAAGATCATATAGCAGTGGTGAGATAACTACGAGATATTAAGGGCCTGGCTGGCTTTTTAACCTTTTAAATTTACTTATCATTTCCACAAATAAAAGTCAAATATGATAACATAAAAATCAATCATATAGTTTAGAATATACACTTAAGCAAAGTTGTTACATAATCAAATAGAAGTTGAATCAGTCAAAGGTTTACAGTGTATTAACTATCTGTGTCAACTACAGTGATACCTCAGTTGTTGAACTCAAATTCATTACAAATTTGTGTTCAAACACCAAAAAGTCTGAGAACTGAACATATTTTTCCCACAAAAGAACAAAGGAAAACCAAATTATTAGCTTTGAGATGAGACCCCAAAATTACACTTATAAATTCATTTTCTCATGACTAACAAATTTTGAAATGATTTTTTAAAATTCTATCTTGGTTTTCAGTTTTTGTCCAGCTTTATTACAGCTATCACTAACTTTGGACCCATGGTTACATTATTTTATGCAAATAAGATGCAAAAAAAAGCAAAATGACAATATTTTATTGCATTAACACAAACACTGCATGTTGTCTGGGCGAGAGCAGTGCTGACACTGAAGCATCATCCCTTTGTATGACCCACGAGACGCAAAGCATGACTCACTCTCAGCCTTTACAGGTTTTTTCAAGTTGGATTTTTGGTTTGACTATCAGGCAAATTTCGAACACCAAGCAGATTTTTTTCAAACTTTGCCGCTGCAGTAGTACAAAGTGTGAGCTTGGAGCCATCAGACAACTGGGATGCCACTGTATGTGAAATATCCACTGTATTTTTTAACTGAATGGTAATTTTAATAACCATGATTCTCTGACAGAAGCACTTCTTCCTAAGCAGAAGTATGTGATATAACTCACCACAGATAAATTCCAAGGTGGTCCACGTGGGCAGTTGCTAGAAAGTCTCCAGTAGGGGACATAGTCACATTGAGAGGAGCTGAATCCAACAAAAAGCAGTCTATAAGGCTATAAAAGAAATTAAGATGTTAAAGCACTCATACTTTACTAAAATATAAATAAATAAATTCACAAAAAATATTTTTGCTGGAAGAACAAGACATAAGATACAGAAATTTATGTGTTTTTTTTAAATTACAGGCAGAAAGTCATCACTAACGATCATCTTTGTCAACTAAGTTACCACTTGAAAATGACCTCTTTTAACAAGAAAGACCCAAAACAATAAAATGGTCCAATGAACTAAACAACATAAACACAATTAGTGTTTTTGTTATTCCAGTGACAATAAAAAAAAAACTGCGATAACAGAAAACTGTAACAAAACAAAATAACTCTAAATAAGAGAATGGTAACAGAATGGAAAAAATTTTTGAGCAACTGTTTTCCAAATAGGTAACCATGCTTTCCATGAACAAATGTGTACATTCAGTATTTAGGGAATAATCAATCAGAACATAGCTTAAGGAAACTAGTCAAGACAGCTTTAAACTGTGGAATGGATCCCTGAGTGGTGCATGCCTATAAGCATAGCACTCTGAGAGGCTGAGACAAGAGGATCTCAAATTTGAGCCCAGCTCATCCCAGCCCAGCCCAGCCCTGCCCTGGCAACTTACTTAGGAGACAATGTCTCAACATAAAAATAAAAACAAACATAAGGAGTTGCGGTACTGCTCAGTGCAAAGGCCCTGAATTCAATACTCATCCCCACCTCCCAAATTGCTAAATGAGTCTGAAAGCTGGAGAGAAAAAATGGAGTGACTACACTTGAGTAAAGAGACTCAGAGACACCTCATACAGAACACGATGTTTGAGCTGTGCCTTAAAAACAGACAGGATTTCAAAGGATATTCACAGCAGAGAAGGCACTTCCTGGCTGAGAGAAATATAGACAGTGAAGTAAGAAAAAATACAGTTAGGCATATGGTGAGGAGCACAGTTGGGTGGAACCATTAAGCAAGAGCATAAGACTGTTTATGCAGTCTTGAGCACCAAATACCTGAATTTGCTTTTAGTTCAAAATTGATAGTAACTTAGTAAAGATTTCTGAGCAGATTGTGCTATAAATTTTACTTTCATAACAATTCCCCAGCAGGATACAGAATATATTTGATTAGGAGGAACAGTGAGACTTTGCTGGTAATCGTTTAACAATACACATCTAACTAGGATGACAGTCACTGGAAGTGAAACTGGGCAGACTTAAAAGATCAAAGAGAAAGGTCTACACGAATCCCCATCGTGCCAGGAAGACTCCTAAGACGGAAGACTCCTAAGACTAAGAACAAGAATACCTTTACATGATTTTTTCACGATTATACTAGTTTTAAACAGAGCTTACTTAAAAAAAAAAAAAAAAAAAAAAAAAAAAACAAAAAACTTATTTACTGAGGAAAATAATTATCCATGGCATGTACTAATTAATCTAATCCTTACAATTTATGAGGCAGGTCTATCCTCCCTATGCAGATCAGAAAATTCAAAACTTGCTCAGGGAGAAAGCAACTGTGCCAACTTTGAACCTAAGCAGTCTGCACTCTTAACCACCTTTAACACTAGTAAAACCACTACTGAAACTAAAGACATAGCAAACAGTGTGATAACATACACAAACAGGGTTTGTTTACACTGGTGATTCATGGAACACATTGAACAGCTGAAATGTAAAAAGTTCTCTGGTAGAGATACTAAGTGACTTGGCAATAATAAGATATCTCTTGATTTGCTGAATGAGCCATTAGAAATGTAAATCTACACTAACAAATACAAGACGGTAAAAATTCCAAACATTAGGAGTACTGGAAACAAATGCCCAAGTGTGTTCAGGATAATAACAATTCTTGGTTGCGGTGGAAAAGGGCAGTAATAAGCTGTCTTATTTCTTGCTCAGGCTTATTTTAGAAGCTCATGAGAATGGTTTTTCTAAAGGATCAAGGGAATGAAGGAAAAGGAAACATTTGCTAAACCCATTATCGTCAGAGACTATAAATTATTTATGTTAATTCATTTAACCCAAACAATTTAGAGCAGAAGATACTATCCCAGTGTATACAAGTAAAAATTAAACTGAAAACACAGCAATTTCACATCTTGTTAATTTCCTCTTTGATCAACATTATTCTGCTACAGTTGCAGGATGTGAGGGTGAAACTTCCTAACATGTTTAGAATCTATTTGTAAAAACAGATTTTACTGCTTGAGTCAATTTGTTTTACTCCATACTATAATCTTTTTGTCAATTTCATTGTGCAACTTCATTTTTACAGCTGTGCTGTGTGCCTAGACTGGTTTTCCTTTCTGTAAAAGCACCAAATGGAGGAAGACAGTTTCCACATACACAGCATATTTTATTTTATAGTGTTGTATTAGTTCATATAATTTAAGTGTGCAGCCTTAATCCCAGACTTACTAAAAGTACCTGCAGTCTTCTGATACCCCTATAATATGAAAAGTTCCATCTATGTTATAAATTTTTTCTGCAACCATATTCCCAATTTAAGTAATCAGATTTTCAAGAGTAGAGTCCTGCATATACATGCAACATTCAGTAAGCTATTTGTGATTATTTTTCTGGAAAAATGATAAGAGTATATGCATATTCTGTCTCCAAGATGATAGAATCAACACAAGGGTAATTTATGGCTCAGTGAGAAATGTAAAACAACGTTTTATTCCAACTCTTCAGATGTTAATGGTCCTCAGAAAAGATGGGGAGAAGATAAAACAAAATGCAAAATTCTTTCATAAAACTCCACAGTTTTATGTATTTATTACCCTTCCCACAGAGTTCAACCTGAATTTCCAACAGTCAAAACAATAACAAAAACCCAACAGAAATAAAACCTGGTGATAATGATACTGGTGTTGGGAAGTAAATGATGGATAATTCCAAGGATAAAAAATTTCAACTGTTTCTCTCTGAGAAGTCTACAAACAAAAAATTTTCAGTATTTAAAAAAATTCTACAGGAAGCAGCTCAATACCCAGGCAATTTATTTTAGAAAGGTATAATTCCAGATGGATGCACTTGTATGTTGTCACATTCACAGTTTTACTCAGATTGCTTCATTTTTTTTTTTTTTTTTTTGCGGCACCGGGGATGGAACTCACAACCTCACGCCTGCCAGGGCAGGCGCTTAAGGCACTGAGCCAAATTCCCGGCCCTTGCTTCATTATAGGTTATATAATGAATATATTCATTCTTTCAGTATTTAACATGCCATGTAAATGATGAAAATGTTTACTGAAGGAGGAACTAGGAATCTCCAAAGATTACCACCTCAATTATATTTAAGAGAGGAAAAAAAAATCTCAACAGTTACTTAGCGTTCTATGATAAAACACTACATCTTATTATTTGTCTCCTACAGCAAGAAAATCAGACCATTCTTAGAATGTATGACACAACTTGAGCAAAGATGATACTATAATTGTTAGGAAAACATTTCTTTCTCGTATTTTTTATTTTGTTGTTGTTGTTGTTGTTGTTGTTCTACTATTTATCAACTAAGCCACTGTGGACAAATCACTTAATTTCTAAGCTTCCATTTCCTTGTGAAATGGAACTAGTAATTAATAGTAACAGTACTAACTTTTAGGATAAGCAAAAATAAAAGCATATAAAGTACCTAGCAGCACTTGGTAAATGTTAGTTTAGTTGCAATTAAGCAGAATTAGTTGTTTGATACTGCTTTTCAAGCTCTCATTTGCTCTTTTCAAATCTGAACCAAAGAACTATTTTTTTAGTAAAAATATATTTTTGCTCAGTGCAATTCTATATTTTCTTTTAACAGTCCCATGTGGCTTATTTCTTGATCTTGTGTTACACCAAACTTCATGCCTGTCTATCAATGTTAAATGCCATGTATTCACCTAAAAATAAGATACTAGAGCTAAAAATTTATCAGATTTAAATGTTTGACTTTCTACTGAAATAACAAATTCAGCAAGAGTTAATGCTGAGTCAGTTTCATAGCTTTGAATACTACTTCCAGGTCCTAATTCTTCCACTCCAAAGATAAACTTTCCACTTTAAAACACATTTTGCCAGTTTAGTATTACTGAACATAATTGATTTCTCTCAGCTAATGTGAACCAACACTTAACAAAAAGGAAACTGAAAACCACACTATTTTAACTTTATTACTTGTCACAATATCTAACTTTAATTCAAATTACATAATGTTCATTTTCAGAAAACAGTAAAAGACCAAGAAGCAACAGACCACCAATTTTTCTAATAGTGTCTTTGAAAAAAGTTTTGCTAATTTAGGAAACATCCATTTTTGGTAAGCTCTGTGGAGCTGGAGGACACAGCTAACTAGATTTAGCTTTACTCTATTGAATGCGAGAAAGACACACCTGTGGACAGTCCCTGCTTACTAGAGCTGGATTCACTAATGGTACTCTTTAGATGTGTGTATGCTGGATAGGTAGGTGTTCCTCATGCCCATAGCAAAGTTGAAGGGAAATGAGAACATCAGGGTTTTCCCCTTCTAAAGGTCAGACTGCTTTCACATATGAGGTTATCTAATTCCACAGAAACTGCTGGATCAGTAGCAAGTTTCACTCCTTGAAAAAGTTTTCTGACATTGCTATGCTACTGACAGAAATATTTAACACATAAAAAGAAAAACTCAGATTTCTGATGTTTTAAATTCAGTACTGATTTTTAAGTCTTCACATAAAAAGTTTGCAGTCCTTAAGTTTGAGCTCCATTCTGAAGTACTAAGAAGTCAAATGAGCTTTCTTAAAATTTACACAACTCACTTCTAAATCTGTTTTTCTATTATATTTCATGATACTGTTGTTTAGAGATCCAAAACACTCCAATGGTAAGATAGATTCATATTAGAAAATTCCCAAATGCATTCACATTCATTAACTACACAACCCATTACCTGTAAGCAAAAGTCTCATGTTAAGACAATGAAAAATCATCTGAGGGATTAAAAAATAAACTTACCACCCAGATGGAAGGTCCCAAATTCTAATAGAGCAATCCATGGCGGCACTTATTAACCAACGACCATCGGGACTGAAAGTCTTTAAAATAAATAAACGAATAAATTACAGACATATTTGTATGTATGTATTGTTCTGTGTGTGTATAGGGGTGTTGTAGACTCAGACTTCATGAAAAAATGAGCAAAATTCAGACTGTCTTATTTTATAAAAGACAACATTATTTCCTAGATACTAGTAATGTGGAATTTGGATAAGAATTAGTCTTTTAAATGAATTATAAAAGTTTAAAAAATAGAGAATTGCCCCAATTTTCATACCACAATCTCATATTTATTTTAGATAATTAAACTATTAATAATTTTTAATATTAAAATGCTATTTTTGAGACTACTCAATTAGAAATAATTTCTGTTATAAAGTATTTCTGAAAAAAACAAAAATTCTGTTTCTTTAAAAGAATGTATTTTAGACTGACTTTCTAAGAATTAATCCAAATCACTATAATTTTGAAGATAGAAAATGAAAATTCTCAACAAATTTCAAAACTACTAAAGAAGTCTTTCTACATTTACTTGTAACTTTAAAAATCATCTTTTCTGATCCAGGGATGGTAGTACATGCCTATAATCCCAGCACTCTGAAAGGCTAAGAAAGGAGGATCACAAGTTCCAGCCTAGCATGAACTTAGTGAGACCCTGTCTGAAAAAAATTAAAAGATAAATTAGACTCACATATGTAAATACTGTATTGTCTCTGTGGTGTAACAAACTGAAAGAGTAAATAAGGTCCAAAATATACAACAGATACTGTGAAATGGGAAGGAAATTGTCCAAAAGGAAAAAGGAAACAGGATGGGAGAAAGGGGAAAGGAAGGAAGGGAAAAGGAAAAAAAATACAAGAAAGTTATACTACTAGTTTCACATAGTTCATTGAAAAGAAAGGTTTGTGCTATCTTTTGGAGAACTGTTTTATGCCCATGTCTTGTATTCTGAGTAACTACTTTAAAGATAACTATACACAATGTATTAACTATTGTTATTCTTCTACTATAGTGTTATGAAATTTTTTTTTAATTTAAAAAATTAATAGAAGGCTGGGGGTATAGCTCATAGAAAAGTCTATCCCCAATACTAAAAATAAAACAAAACAAACAAAAAAACTTCCAAAAAAATCATTAACTTTTTCTGGCCTGGTAATGTAGCTAAGTGGTAGTGCTTGTCTAGCACTGCACAAGGCCCTGAGTTTGAGTCCTAGAACTGCCAAAAAAAAAAAAAAAAAAAAAAAAAAAAAAAAACCAAAAAAAAAAAACCCAAAGAAATGTCTTTTTTCCCTTAATGATGCATCATTTCTAAAATAAAATTTAAAAATATAACGATCATAAAGATTTTCAAAGCAATTTACACAATGAAGTACTTATGCCATCTTAAAAGAGTTGCATTTTCTAGCTATAAAATGGGTAACAGTTTTTCTTGACTGTAACATCTAAGTGTTGAGAGACTCAGATCAGACGTGACTGTCTAAAAAGAAAAATTTTAAGGCCAATAGCACATTTTTCATCCAGGAATCTAAACACGTAAGGATTATGACCATCTATATTAATAAATAATACCAGAATAAGGCATCAGTGTCAACTTGTTCAATTTACAGAAAGGTAGGAAGATACTACAATATAGGAAGAAATAACACTCAGAGTTAAGGTCATGTTATAACTGTTCAGAGAGTTAAGTGAACTGGAGTAATTACTACTGAACAAGAAAAACTCCAGACACATAAACAGAAAAGTAAAATTTGAAAAGGAAAAAAAACAGGAAGAGCAAGTTGTCACAGCTTAAAAATTTCAAAATTCCATTTTATCACCATTACCCCACTACCACCCATTTCTACAGATGCTGTCAAAACAAATTCTCCTGACAGATAATTTTGCCAACCTCCAAGTTGTAGGATGCATTTTCCTGAAATTTCTTTTCACTACTTTTAAAGCAAAAGGCAAGCATTATAAATTCTGATTTTTGATCTTAGAACCGAGCCATAAATGTCGTTGAACTTTCACTCAGTAGTTAAGGAATTTTATTTTTATTTCAAGTAAGTCAATATATCTGGACTCAATGCCAAAGAACAGCACATCCTTAACATAACTCTCTATTTATAAATTTAAGTTTTTTTTTTTATTTATTAGTGATTGAACCCAGTGCCTTCACACTGAGCTACATCCACAGCCTCTTTAAACATTTTTTTATTTTTAGAGTCTCACTAATTCACTAAGTTGCCTAGTCTGAGATCGAACTTGTGATCCTTTTCCCTCAGCCTCCCAGAATGCTAGGATTACAGATGTACATCAAAACGCTTGACTTAAAGTTTTCTTAAAAGTAATATATGCTTTTAAACTAGTTTACTTTTTACTGTATCATATATCCAAGAGAAGAACATAATGACAAACCTAGCCACATTTCTATTAATTAAATTCTTTTGGAGTTATGATACATAAACTCTAGAAATAACACTACACTAGAATAAACCAGTTAGTGCAGGCTACTATTAATTCATTAGACACACCAAAGAGGAGTGAATTCTCTCAGCTTACTTTAATATGAAGTAAACAATGATACATTTAGGTACCAATGAAACATTCATTCTCTAAAGTACATTTTGGTCTTATTTAAAGAGAAAAAGGTAAATTTGGAGCTTATACTTGAATCTGATCACAAGAATTCCCTGAAAAACATTAAATTTTTAATCCCAAATTTTTCTTAAAAAATATCTTTGTAAATTACTTTGCAAATTATTATTTTGAAAGTTCTTTTACATGACTTTATGGCTACTAAAAGAACAGACTGGAATATTTGAACATTTTTAACCTAAGAAGAAGTAGAAATGAGTCAAGGTGTTTGAGGAGCTAAAGTTTGTTTTACCATGTCATTTATTTGGCCTTGGTGTCCAGAAAACTGTCTGACAATCTTCCTAGTTTCTATGTCCAGAACACTAATGGAGAAGTCATCTAAGGCAAGTCCCAAAATGCCACTAGTAAGAGAAATGCACCAGCTTTAATACACAAACGAAACAGCACAGACCTTGTATTCTGTTCATTAAATATAGCTTTAAGGAAATTAAACCAAATGTTGTTCTTATCAGTCTGATTTTTTCCATTTGGCAAATTATGTATTTAAGAACTTGTACTAAAAACATCGAAAAGAAAACTTATTATCAGTAAAGAATTTACCTGTCCCTATGTAGCAGCATCATATTTGGAGATGAATCAAGGTTCACAGAATGTATTAAATCTTTGTTTTTAAAGTTCCAGAATTTGAGTAATCCTTCACTACCAGTTGTAATGGTCAACTGGTTCAATCCATCAACTGCAACACCTCTAATAGATCCCTCATGAGCTTTTAAGCACATGTTAAAAGAAAAAAACAAATTAGAATTGCCAAAGTTTGTTTCAACAATAGATAACGAACAATTTCTTTATTCATATTGAAATTCTCATTATGTCCCTAAACACTTTAAATTCCTAAGAATTTTTCAGGGTAAGGAGGAGATTCTTAATTATTTTTCTGCTTAGGTAAAAAAGAGAAATCAGTTTGTGTCATAAATGAGCTTCCAATATTTCATTAAGATTTTTCTGTTGAAAGCAGATAAGAACATTTTAAAAATTTAATTTGTTGTGTAACACCTACTATTCCCCAACATGTTCATGACTTCATCCTCTCTATTTCAACATGATATTTATAACAAATATACCAATACCATCTGCTATGTGGTTATGATAACCTACCTAAAACTTAGTATATGTGCTGCCGAAGTGAGCACGTTAAAACTTACTTTAATAAAATAAGTGAAAAAAATTCAATACCTTGATCCTTGCCAAAACTTCCTCGATGTATACCAGATTGCATGTTATACACATCTACAGTTCCCGATGACAGGCCAATTACAGCAAAGTTTCCACAAGAAGTTATATCCACAGCCTTCAAACATGGTAATATAGAAATTAAAAACAAATCACATAATTTAACCCTGTTTCCATTCTTAAAGAAGTACATATAAATTATATCTGAGACAACAAAACATAACTAGTTAATACAAATGAAATTTATAAAGTCAGGAGAACTGTTTATTTGGATGGTCTTTTACTTTATTCTCAGCAGCACTGACGGCAAAGTACTCTGCAGCCCAATTTTTCCCTAACTTACTCTGCTTTTGTAATTGCTTCTGAAGTTAACATACCATTAGTTAGAATGCTCAATAAAAAAGACCAAAATATTTTAACGATGGGACAGGAAGGCAATATCGACCTATGTTGAAAACGTAAGACAGGCTCCCTATTTATTGGGTTGTGGCCAGAAAGAAAACTGACTACCCATGTGTCAGTCAGATGTCACTCACCCAGGAGATCATTCAAAAGACTGCTGAATTTACAACTAAATTAACAGATGAGTTTGATGGTTTAAACAGAAAACATTTAATTGAGATAATATTTGAGGTTTAATATTTGATTTAACTATGCAAAGCAACACAAAGTTGATACATCGTGCTGTGTCGAGAGTGGCAACATTTCTGGGTGAGGAATGGAAGCATTCAAATACCACAATTCTATTTTATTACATTTTTAAAAAAATTCTGCATCATTTTTATCTTTTTTGTTTTGCTTTTTAAAATAAAAAAGAATATTCCATGTACACACATTTTTCTAAATAAAGGCTATTCTGCATTAAAAGTATTTTACATAGCAAATAATACCCTATGATTAAAAAACATTCTATCCTCCTAAATGGAATACAAACAACCTTATCCATTTTGATTAACTCATGTTTATGTGGTGTTATAGCATTATTTCCTCAGGAATTAATCAGGACAGTAGGTTATAATCTTTAAGTAATAAAACAGTAGGTTATAATCTTTAAGTAATAAAGGCCCCTCTTGATCTTGCTACATTTTTTAGAACTTATTTTAATAGGATTTATTGTTGTTAGTATGCCTGCTTTCATCAATCTTTTCTAATTTATTCATTCTATTTTCTATGACACAATAAACAAAGTAAAAAGAGAGTGTAAGAGGTATCTTTGGGTTACATTATACTTTGGTGCATGGGCTAACCATTACTTTTTTTCTTACAGGTTACTGGCCTTGTTCTATGTAGCTGACGTTGCCAGAGAAAAGACAGTACCAGTGAAGAATCATTTACATGCTAAAGGTTCTGATTATTAGTGATCATTATAAAGTGTAAGAATACACGGTCCAGAATGAGTAGTCTTAGGCTCAAATCTCCATCATCTTACTTACTGGTTTTACTGACCATAGGCAAATCACTCATTAAGATTCAGTCGCATTATCCGTGAAAAGGCTAACAACACAGTATTTGTACACAATAGGGTTAACTGTTGAATTTTATTCTTCAGCATTGTCAAAAGCACAGGTACCCAATTAGAAATTGTTAGAACTAATAAATCCAGCAAGGTTGCAAGATACGAGACTAATACAATAAGAAAAACAATTCTACTTGTAGTAGCATTGTAAAGGATAAAATACAGGAAAAATTTAATCAAAGAAGTGTGAGACATACATTGGCAAGTACAAAACACCACTGAGAGAAATTTTTCCTGGGTCAGGAGTAGCAACATTCAAATTGAGCTATAGAATCACAATCCTAGCTGTTTTTCATAAATTGACAGGCTAATCTTAGAACTTGTGGGGCCAAAAGAGCAAAAACGATTTTGAAAAACAGAAGAACTTAGAGGAGGCACACTTCCTGATTTCAAAACTTTTACAAAGCTAAAGTGATCGAGACAATGTAGTGTTGGTATAAGAACAGACACATACAAATAGAACATGATCACATGAAAACATCATAAATCCTTGAGCAAATGCAAATTAAAAACTCTCTGGGAAGCTACTGTGCACCCAACCTCAAATAGTGAAACAAATCTTTGCAAGTTGCAAAATATAATAGGAAATAACTTCTAAACATTAATCCATGTTTCTTTTGACCAATGTTATTACTGAACTTGAGTATGACAAAATTATCACAGGACAGTTTTAAAAGAAAAAATATTCTAAAGAAGCAAGCTCACTTACTGTTGCAGTGATGTCATCTGTCTTTAATTCTTTTGGCTTGAGAAAGTAAGAGCCTATAGTGGATCTTTGATAATTCCATGTTGAGCAGGATAGCTTACCTTGATGGCAAGCAATGATACCATCCCAGTCACTCTCACGAGCTGCCTCTAAAAATAATTAAAATCATAAACTGATTGTCATGCTCTCCTTTATCTATTAAGAATCTAATATTCCACACTAATATCAGATACCAGAGATAGAATAGTAAAACATTACCTCTGATAACAATGAGTTTCCAATGTAAAAATTATTTTTTAATTGACAAGTAAAAACTACATATTATGGTGTTCAGTGTGTCTTGATGTTGTACGCATTGTGGAATGACTAATTCAAGTTAACACTGTTAACAACAGATTTTCTACATAAGAAGTAATAGTGAAAGTGTAATGGCAAGATAGTGTTTCATAAGAGCACCCAGGAACAGTTTCACTAAGAGAATTTGGGACAATAATACAGAGTTTCCTGGAAAAAAATAGTAAAACAAGTAAAAATTAGCAGGGCAGATTTTGGGAAGAAGGTCCTATTGACAATATGACCAATAGTAACTAAACAAAACTGAGGATACCAGGTAGGTGAGGTATTTTCTTGGGAGAGGTAACAGGACAAGGCAACTGGGGCTGCATTACAGTCTTCAAATCCCTTATGGAGAGATGATTCTACCCTAAATGTAGTGAGACACTACTAAAAGATGTTAAGCTAATGGATGATATGATTCAGATACACGTTTTGGAAAAACCCTTCAGTCTCTAAGAAAATGAGACAGGAAGGTGGTCAAAAAAGGAAAAAAAGAAACAGTGATCAGGACATTACACCCTTGAAATAATAACCATAAAACAGAAATAGTATCTATACAGTTATTTCCTGAGTTTTCACTAAACTATCATCTACACAAATCTTTCTAAAACTTCTTGGAAAGAAGCTCTGCTCAAATGACATATAGTAAGACCCCAATATACTTAGGACATTGATTAGTCAGAGCTCTATGTCCTTACATATCTCAGTCTCATGCTTCCCCATTAGTGGCTTTTATTAGATTAGCCATGTAACAGAATGAAAAGGGCTATAAAATCATAACAGTATTTATAAACCTGTTACAGAAATAACATGCCTGAAGTTAATAAACTGATGCTACAAACGACTCATTTTAATTTTTACAAAAACTCAGCATAAACTTGGGATTACCTTCTAAACATTAATAGTTGCAAACATTTATTAAAATGGAAGAAATAAATATAAAACAACAAAGAATTTCTTAGAACACAGTATGAAGCTACTTACCAGCTGCAAACTTTGTGATAGGTGGCAGTTTTACTGACATGGTATTTTGAAGTCCTTTACGTTTGACTCTCTTTTTATTTATTAATCCTGAGGTTGGGGTAAAGGGTAACAGCAATAAATATCTTTCTTAATGAAAAGTACATATATTCATAACAATCTATTTATTGTCACAAAACTATATTCAACATATTACCATTAAGGTCAGGAGCAAAACAAGAATAATAATTATTACCACTGACTGTTCACTTCTGATTTATGTGATTAAGACATAAAAACAAATTACAAAGTATAAATAACTAAAAATTTTGGAAAATATCTGCCAATGATATGATGGTCATACAATCAAAAGCAAGTAAATAATTATCGGAATAAGTTTCACTGTTTGATCACCTGAGATGTGATAAAAAAAATGCAATGTTTAAATATTTTAAATTGTTATAGTAAAACACATTGACATTAATCCCCCTAACAATACTGCTCCTCACTTTGAACATACAAGTCCTGTTGTCCTTGCCATTTTCTAAAGCAGTTTGGGAAGTCCTCATTAATGAGTGTCTTTATTTGTACTGTCACAGCTTCCTCAATGTCCTGAATTGATTTAAGACATATTACCTTCCATGGTCATTTTGATTTTAGGAAAGAAGGCATGTGGCATTAGATCCAGTGAATAAGGTAAACGAGGACATACTAATATTTTCATGAGCCTGCCTTTCTATTGCATGGCACTAAAGAGCATCATTCTCTGTGTTTTTGATCAGAGACATTCACCAGTAAGAATTTCCAGAACAGCTTCAGAAAGTAGAAAGAATGATGGCTTAAGTGTCAAAGGCATATTTTGAAGGGAATTAATGAAAACGTCTTTTACTGTATTAAGTTTTAATTTGAACATTCACCATATATTTTGATCACACCTCATAAGAAAGCCTAACTTCCTAACATTGTAGCAGCAAACAAAGATTTCATTTATAATAACAATAAAATGTCACTGAATAAAAATCATATTCATAGGACCAACATGAAGAAAACTTAAAACTTCACTTGAGTATGTCTTTTACAAAAGACAACTTGAATGTGAATATATCATATTCCCAGACTGGATGATTCTTAAAAGATATCAAACATCGTTAGTGTAATTTCAAGAGGAAATTTTTATATATTAACTTAAAAATGATTCTAAAATTCATCTGGAAGCATATACTTATAGGAATGGTTAGGATATTTTAAAAACATGACTATTGTGCTCACTTCAGCAGCACATATACTAAAAACATGACTTGATTACACTAGAAATCATTTTTAGCCAATAAACCTTTCAAAGGCTAGAAACCATCAGAAGAAAATAACGAGGACTTTATAGCAGGGGGGCGGAGAGGGAGAAAGAGAGAGCGTTTCAGTCCTTTAACTAACCTTGCTTCCATATTTAAAATTCTGCATTTACAGGCTCAAATTAGACTGTCAGTGTCTTCTGGGTAGCAGCAGTGCATTTTTATTACCCAGGATGCCTAACATTTTTAAATAACCTGATAGCAGTTCTTCCATCATTTCACAGCAGCTCTGATATTACCATCTTATTAGTACCTCCTTTGTTATCTTTTTTATCCAAGACAATGTCTTACTAAAACCTTTGCCAGTTCTCTGACAACAATCTAAAAATGTTTCTTCTGTGATCAGCAGTTTATTTTCTATCTTGCAAATGACCTACCATGTCCCAAACTCTTGTTGAATTTTTCATGTACTGTGGAAAATGACTGAAGAGTTCCATCGTGGCCTACAGATACACACAGAAATTCCAAATTAGACTTCATCAAAGCAAGAGTTCATGTGAAGCACGTATCTTATAAAATTAGGTTCTATAAAAAGTTTGATGTTGCACTTTAGGATCATTTAAACAAACACTTCAATTAAAAACCTGTATAAATAATAAAGTGAATGAATCCTGCACTCTGATTTCTCAATACTTACTGAAATAATAATGACAGTGGTAGAAACTCACTTGCACTTAGAATTTGTTGTCCATTTTGTCCATAATATCTGATACTGGTAAGAGGAGCACTATGTCCCATTCTAAATCTCAAAAGTCGGCCTTCACCTGTAGGGCCATCAAATATCCATATCTGCCAAGAAATAAAATGGTAACATTTTTCCACCATTTGCTATCTAATCCCCAAGTAGTTAAGCTACTATAGAAATCACTACTGGCATTGGGCAGTGCTTGCCAGATCACTGACTCTGGACTGGGAGTTTGGAAAAAGTAAGTTGCAATTCTTTCTTATTTCATTGCAATTAGTGCCAGTACTTCATTCTATATTCTTTTCCTTCTCTATGTTCAAGACTTATACATTAAAGCAGGCTTATAATAACCCAAAGTGTAGGTCAGATGAGCAAGGAAGAGAACAAAAATAATCATAATACCCTGACAGCATTGTCAGCACCATTTGTGACAAGAAGGGGCTCTCTATGGAGAAACGTCAGTCCAGCAATTGCTGTAGAGTGTGCATTTCGCATTTGATTGATTAATTTTTTATCTTCTAGATCCCAGAGTCCAATATGGCCACAGGGACTTCCAGCCGCCATTATTGGATGACCATCTGTTATTACAATAAAACAAGTTAAGAAAACATACTCGCAAACAAACCTAACAATCCTCTCTCTTTTAATTTACGATAAAGTTAGAAAAGACTATACCAATGTCCCATGTTCCTTTACGTACAGTATTTAGCTTTTATTAAACTACATGAAAATATGTTAAGATTCCCATGACCTTTAAAATAAAGCATTTCAAGTATTAACTTTTATAAATGAATAAAAGTTACCTGTGCGAAATGAAATTGAAGTAATGGGTCCCCAGTCTTGACGAAACTTCATTAATGTTTCATCAAATTTAATATTGTGAATGATAACCTGACCCGACATAAGACCAATGGCAACAACATCCACAGCTGGTGCCTGAAAATCAAATTACTCAACATTTTATTTCTTAAGCAACGAAGCTCTAATAATCTTGATGATATGTACTATTACTTATGTATTATCAAAAGAAATAAAATGTCTTCTTAAAGGTAGCAAGAAACTCTGCAACTATTACTATTCTGGCATAATTTAACTGCTATTCAACATGGAAACATTTAGGTATGATTTTTCCAATTACTTCCCAACTTCAATTCTGCCACTCAGCATCTCCTCCCAATCCCCAAACAAAGCTTACTTGATTAACAAAAAGGTCACACAGAAAAGGAAGCTTAAGTGTGAAATCACTGCAGATCACTGACTAGATGAAACAGAAAAGAGACTAGTCATAGAAAATACGTAGAGACTTGACATAAGTGGTCAACTACAAAGGAAATGAAAGTTTATTCAAGGTATACAGGAAAAACCTGTGAAGTATGCTAAAAGGTAAAAAAGTTGTACAACTAGTCTGTTCTAGCACTAATGTTCTATGATAATTACAATGGTTTAACATACAGGCTCTATGATGAATTTCTCTATTTTAACAAAGTGTCCAATATTGTTTAGAAGAAAATCAAGTAAAACATTTCATTAAAATGCCATTAAGTGCCTATTTTATGTGAGACCCTATGTAGAGAGTAAAGACACTAAAATCAGTATTATGCCTTGCCTTCAAGGGACTGAATCTTCTGATGCTTTTGGTTTCTTTCAGATAGGCAAAAATAGAGCCAAGTTGATGGAAGTGAAAGTGGATGATGGAATGCAAATATCAGGCAGGTGTAGGCAATGAATATTTACAAAGATAAGGGTATAGTGGCTATATGGCACCAACGGGCACACTAGGTTTTCTATAGACATCCGTTCATTCATACATGTTTCACTGACTCAAAAACAAAAGCCAGTATTCCTGGTAGAGTCTACCATTGTATAAACAATAGTATTTTGGGTCTAATTATTTCAAGTCACAAATCTCAACATTCAGACAAATTTATCTGTATGATCTATAGTTTCCCTTGCATTTCTAAACCCACAAGGTACTAAATTACATGCTTGCAAAATGATTCATAAACAAAGTCCCACGGCAACCACAGTTTTAGAGCACAATTCTAAGCACAAAAGAGTCCAAAGCATTTTATGGGCAAAGGTGTTATTATTTGTTTTCAATTATACTTCCAAAATTCCATGTCCTCAGGATAACTGTTACAAAAATAAACTAAGTTATACTATTACTTTGTCTTTAGGTCTAAAAATATGTTGATCCTTGAACCTAAAATACCCCACTACTAACATTTCTTCTTTAACAGAAAATTACTAACCTGTTGAAGAGCTGTCACTCCAACTTTCCATCCTGGAAATGTATACAGAAGTTTACTACAACAAGAAAAATAATTGAAAGCTGTATTTTTTAGGAAAACAAAATGTTGTATTAAAAAATGAAATAACAGATGTTACTCTACTGTACTATCATAAAACATGAATTAACTTACATAATACTCAAAATAATTGGATAAGGTAAATATGATCCCCATTTTCCAGAAAATGGAACTGAGCAAATTAAGCAAACTAAGTTAATGCTACACAAGTTATAGGATCTAGATCCATTCCAGATACCAGGATGCAAACTGCTACACTATACTACCACTTTAAAAAAATTATTCAAGTAGAAGAAAAATTACATGAGTAAAAATATCATTTTATTTATACCATAATAAAAGTATCTTGGACTATAGGCAGATTTCATTTTTTCTTGCAATGTTTTTCTAGAAACATTAATACTAAAGAAAATACAGTATATTATAGACTAGTCTTTAATAAAATAGTACTTGTGTGTTACATGAACTACTTTATGACAATAGTGATGCTACTGGTTCATATTCAAATCATGACTGTTAAACTGTGAGTGCACTAAGCAGAGATGTTTACAACCATTACAACAATAATTAGCAATATTCATTAAAGTACCAAGCCCTATATTAAATTTTACAAAGGGGTCCAGATTACTCAAAATTTATATAATGGATACTTGAACTACAACAACCTTGCAAACATCACACAAATAACCTAAAAAATAACCTTAAGAGCACAGTAGATATCCCCAAGTCTGGTACACAGTAGGCAGTCAATGGTATTTGTTAAAATGAACTGAAATTAGTGATTTAAAACTAGGACTTAGGATAAATGTTAAGTTTCTTTTTTGAATTTGGAAGTCCTTTGGAAAACAGTCAAATATTATTTAATGCTATATAATCTACAACAATAATACTACAGCAGATATTTACCATGGTGATGCTTTATGATGAAAGTATTTTTTCCCCAAAACCATTTCTAAATGCAAACACTAAATCAGCAGTTATTTGCTTTACTCACTCTTTCTTTCTTAGTTTATCAAACACCAGATGCTGCCTAATGATAAATCTCATAACATGATTTTACTAGAGCCTTCTCCATAGCTACAGATTCTTTACAGATAATGGGTCATTAATAAATGCTTTTTAGTGAGTACTTATGAAGCTGCCTATTATGCGCCAAGACCACATGCCAGTTTTTGAATACATGAAAACACAACCAAGGATTTCAAAACCAGCTATATTTATTCATAGGCTCCAAATAAACATAGAAAGGGAGGGAGAATTGAGACTTAAGAATGTTATCAGGAAGTAGCAGCTAAAGACAAGGTAAGAAATACTGATGTTATTTTTTAAATACAGTGCTTACTTGGATTTAACATTCCACAACTGCAGGCTTCCTTGTTCACTGCCCAGAAGTATTTTATTCAAATAGGTACTTGGATGCAAAATTGCAGAAATTTTGAAAACTGATTTATCAAAAGTCAATTGCAGGTATTCTTCTACAAAAGTGAAAGTTATAAATAAATTTAATTATTTTTATAAAATAGTTCAAAATGTTTAATATACCCATATTCTTATCACTTAAAAGTATATCCTATAAGAGTGCTTGCTTCAGCAGTATATATACTTAAAAAAAAGTGT
>RJWM01012421.1:0-55830 GCA_004363535.1 Dasyprocta punctata | reverse complement strand
GATAGAATCTCAGATCTTGAAGACAGCATGGGAAATTATGGCCACGAAAGAAAAGATCTCTTAAAAATAGTAAGGAACCAAGAAACAATAATTTAACAGCTGCAAGATGATGCCAAGAGAAATAGCATAAGATTAATAGGCATCAATGAAAAAGCAGGGGTCAATACTAATGACCTGCAAAGACTATTCACAGAAATAATAGCAGAAAACTTTCCAAACATGGGAAGAGAATCTGATATACAGGTAACTGAGGCATGCAGAACCCCAATTAACCACAACCAAAGTAAATCCTCAACTAGACATATAATAATAAGGGTATCAGAAATACAGCACAAGAACAAAATACTAAAAGCTGTCAGAGAAAATAAACAGATCACCTATGAAGGAAAGCCTGTCAGAATCACAGCAGACTTCTCAACACAAACTTTTAAGTTAAGAAGAGCTTGGAGTGAAGTATTTCAAATCCTGAAAGAAAACAACTTTCAACCCAGATTGATGTACCTTGCAAAACTATCCTTAAAAATTGATGGAGAAATAAGATCCTTTCATGACAAAGAACAACTGAAGAAATTTATGGCTACCAAACCAACACTACAAAGAGTACTGAAAGACACTCTATAAAGAGACAAAGATAGCTACAATCTTAAGAATGACAGCGAAAGGAAACCACTAAGTAGGACAAATAGTTAAACAGAAAATGTAGAAAACCAACAACAGAAAGATATCATGACAGAGATGAGTCGGTACATATCAATTACATCAATCAATGTAAATGGTCTCAACTCACTAATAAAAAGAAACAGACTAGCAGAGTGGGTTAAGAAACAACACCCAACAATATGCTGTGTACAAGAAACACATTTCACTCAAAAGGAAATTCACAGACTAAAAGTCACAGTCTGGAAAACAATACTCCATGCAACAGGAACCCAGAAAAAAGCAGGAGTAGCTATTATGTTTGCAGACAATGCAAACTTCAAACCGAGAATGATCAAAAGAGATAAAGAAGGTCACTACATACATGTTAGGGGAAAACTTCAAGAGGAAGAGATTACAATCATAAATATATATATGCACCGAATATGGGAATACCCAACTATGTAAGACAATTCTTAATAGATATGAAAAACCAAATAAACAATAATACAGTTATAACAGGGGACCTTAACACTCCACTGTCACAGAGAGACAGATCAACCAAACAAAATTCTGCAAAGAAATAACAGAACTGAATCAAACTTGTGAACAAATGGACCTAGTAGATGTGTACCGAGTATTCCACCCATCAATATCAGAATGCACATTCTTCTCAGCTGCACATGGGTCATTCTGCATGCACCTAAAATGATCACCATATGGATGATGCCAAGGTCTGTTGACAACTAGAACAGCAGCTAGGCTTCTCTCTCTCTTGGTTGTAGGGTCTGAGTGTCTGGATTACTGAGAATTCTGAATCCAATTTTGAGGAACAAATTCTTTAGTCTGCCACCATTCTAGAATATGGTGGTCTTGAGTTTTCTCCCCAAAGCAAAATCTCTTACTTTTGCAATTTTGAGGCTGAAAAATATGTATTCCTGTTACTTCTTACACTGCAGTTAGACCATTTTATTCTATTTTCCTGTTTCTTCTCAGTAATCAAGATGCTTTATCTTTGCAGTTCATAGCTTTACTGAAGCTTCCTTTCTGGCCAAACTCAAAACACTTTAAAGCATTCTGTTTGCCTCTTTGCTCTTGATTCTCAGCATATATTGGGTTAAAAGCCTTTAACAGTGGCCATACCTTAGTTTCAGCATTAGACTGCCTTGAAATTTTTTCTGCAAGATTAGTCTACTACCCTTAATCTTAGTCTCAGGCAAAGTGAATACTAGCAAAATGCAGACAAACTTTCTGCCAAACCATAACACACATCATCTAGAGAATAGCAGCCAGTGTAGGCCTTCTCTCCAGCAGAAACCTTTGAGCCTGGTCTTTACTGGCAGGATTTCTGTCAGCATTTCAGTCCTTAGAACTCTGACCAGAATCTCTCATACAATACAGAATAAGGCATTCTAGCACTACTTTTTCAGCCATCAATTTTGAACCTTTCCAAAATTTTCCCATCAGTCATTCCCAAAACTCCTGAACCACATGGTCAGATATAGTCACAGCAATGACCCCACTTCTCTGGTACCAAATTCTGTCTTGGTTCCTTTTTCTTGTTACTGAAGAAAATACCCAATACCCAAAGTTAAAAGGGGGAAAAGTTTATGTAGCTCACACTTTGTAGGGGTTTCAGTCCACATTTGGCTGGCTCCAAGACAGGGTGGCTTGGCAGAGAAGAACAGTAATGTCAGGTAGACAGTAGCAAAGTAACAAGAGGCAATACCAATCTCTTTCTGTCCCTTATATTATTTCCAGGCTATCCACTCTAGGTACACTCACAACCTGAATTCCAACACTGGATCATGAATCAATCACAAACTCTAGATTCAGACACCACTTACAAGCCTTCCCTCCCCAACGACTGTATGAGGCTTTGGGGGACATCTAGACACAAATCATAACAACACTATAATCTATTAAGTATGTAGTAGTATTATCTTCAAATACCTATGTATATACCTTAATCAAAAATATTTCACTACTAAATATGCAAGTGCTAATCACTTGACTCCTCAGTGAGCTGTAATTTTATTATGTCTGTGTTTGATGGTTGCTAACTCTTCAAAATGGTAATTGCTGCAGTTGGCTACAATTTTTTGAAATTTAATGTTGAAATTTATTGTGTTGGTCGAGTTTTCCTTAAGTGAAGGACTACTCTGTAGCACGTGAAGTGGTATGATAGTGTTTTATCCCATGAGAACTCCTTTCCAATTTGAAATTAACCCTCCCAAAAACTGCCACTATTTTATCAATTAAGTTTATGAAGTGCTTTATATTTTTTGCTGTCACTCAACATTGTTCATAGCATTTTTCCTGGAGTAGATCTCATCTCAATAAACCACTTTTTTTGTTTATCAATAAAAAGCAACTGTTCACCCTTTAAAGTTTTATCATGTGACTGTAACAACTCAACCACTTCTTCAGATTTCCCTTCTAATTCTAGTTCTCTAATTCCACATGATCAGTTATGTTCTCCACTGAAATTTTAAAACACCCAAAGTCATCATGTGAATTAGAATAAATTTCTTCAAAATACTTGCTAATATTGATATTTTGGTCACCTCTATAAATAAATAATTCTTTCAGTGATATTTACAATGGAAAATCATTTTGAGGTTTTTATTTCCTTTGCACAAATTAATGAGAGGAATCATTATATATGGAAATAAAATTTTTGCAAAATGTGTTCGTGCCATAATGAGCTGAAAGTCAAAGTTACTCCTAGATCCATGGGCTGTGAATGAAGTTGTGTTCACAGGTAAAAGACAATTTTAGTCTCTTGGCACACCTCGATCAGAGCTCTTGCATGACCACGTGTATTGCATGATCACTTTGGAAGAAATCTTGTGTTCTGAGCAGTGTTTCACAATAAGGGGTTTGCAATATTCAGTAAAGTATGTTGCAAAGCAATGTTCTCCAACAAAGGTTTGCTGTTCCCTATATAAATCACACACAAGAATTTATTGAGTCAAACTCTTAAGAGTCTTAAAATTTTCAGACTAGTAAAGAAACATTGGCTTCACCTTAACGTTACCAGTTAAATTAACCACAATGAGAAAGTCACCCTGCTCTTAGAAGTTTGGAGGCCAGGCCTTGACTGCTCTAACAATAGAAAAGCCCTTGATGGTATCTTCTTCCAACAGAGTTTTTCAATGGTAGCAGTCAGCTTCAACAATTATGACCAATTTCTTTAGAAATTCTGCCATCCTTTTCTTAATCACTGCCTAGCAAAAAATGAAAGGAAGGTCTTTTGAAGGTAATTTGGCATGTGAATTGGCTAATTTTCAGCCTTTTTGCCAATAATATGAAGCTCTATAATTTATAAACAAATGATTTAAAATACAGCTTCAGTGCCTAGTCAGTTCCTAAAGGTTAACTTGCTTTCCTATGTCTTATGTTGAAATGTCAGTTTTAATACAGAGTTGATTTAAAAAAAAAAAACTTTTGTGTTTAGAAGCACTAAACAAATACTACTGTACACAGTCTGAAAAAATCGTCTAACAATTATTTATCACAATCATCATTAAGCAGAAATGCTATTCACTAAATAAGACATTATTTTAGTTTGCTAGAATTGCCATAACAAAGTAGAACAGACCAACTGGCTTCAACCACTGAAATTTCTTCTCCTTCCAATTCTGAAATTTGGAACTCTGAGCAAGATGTCAGCAGAACTGATTTCTCATGAATCTACTCTTCTTTCTCCATGACATACAGATGATTATCTTCTCCCTGTGTCTTCATATGGTCTTCCCACCTGTGTCTGTCCTTGTATCCTCTTCATATAAGAACATAAGGCACAGTGCTGATTCTAATGGCTTTATTTTAATTTAGTTACTGATTTAAAGACCCTGTGTATAAGCTGAATTACATTCTGAGGCACTGGGAGTTAGAACTTCACATATAACTTTAGAGAAATAAGTAAGCTATTTTTTTAAAAGTGGTTTTGTTGTTTTAATGCTAAAGGATATAGCCTGAAAATACTGCTAGTATTTATTCATATTCATTTATAGTAAAAGTAAAATTGTCTTTGCAAAGAGGAATCTAGGTTTGAATTCAGTTTCTGCCACTTGCACCTGTGTGACCTGGTCCCCTCACTTGAGAAAACAAAGATTTGGTGACCATTGAGCATTACTAACTGTTACTGGTGGGTTACATAACTCTATGCCATGTAGGACTTGATATCCCATAAAAACCTGTGCTTTCCAAAAGCGTTCAAAGTGCTGGGTAATAGCGTTAACCCTGAAATTCCTCAGATGTGCTCTAAGAGGACCTGGGTCTAGGAGAAACCCTAGAAATTATGTGTCAATGAGAGTCTTTATGTCTCTGAATTGAAAAACCAAAAAAAAACTAACTCATAATACGCACTCATCTTGACATTCCTGTCAATGAATTTTCTGCCTTCTATTTATTTTTTTAATGCGAGGTTATAAGAGACAGTAAATATTAAATTATCATAATATCAGTATGAATGTTTTTAAGTGATTGATTTGCTTCAAAATGTCCTTTTTAGGGAGATTCAAAGATACCACCACTTCCCAGTAACAAAATGAAAGCAACCAGTGCTTTGGACTTATCTAATAATGAATGTATACGAAAAGAAGGATTTCTTTAAAGATTACGATAAATTGACAATTGACTATTGGTTACCATAGACGTCTCACAGCAATCTCACGTTCTCATATAATGTATACAAGAGAACATTACGCTTTATCTTTCTTAATAGAAAGATATTCTTAAGTGTCTGATATCTTTTTGTTTCTTGGCAGTAGTGAACAACACTATAAAAAGTTATTAGTTGAATTTAATGGCATCATCTTGCTATGCAGAAATGGTTTATTTACTCATCATTAGGAATTCACATAAGAACAATTCAGCATCCTAGCTCCTCTTTTCAGGAACACTGAAACCAGAAAAAAAATTCATTTTCTTAAATTGACTGTCTGATATTCTTAATATCTGTGCTTTTATACACCAGTATAATTGTGCTTTGGAGCACTGAATGGTACAGCAATTATCATCGGATCATAGTCTTTATTTATGCAAACTTCTGCAATGCCTAGATAAAGACACACAAATCAGGATTTCAGTGACTTACATGAATTCTCAGAGGCATGTAGCAATCATGAAAATTCATCTAAAATTTCATTCTGAAGTGATCACATTTTCACAATTAGTATTGATGATCTTGGCTTGCCACATGCTTCCACTTAGTTCTTTAATCGTCACCATTATTCTGGAAGTTAAAAGATTCCCAAGTGCATGGAGTGTTTGTGTTTAATACACAATAGACAGTTGATAAATATTTACTAAGAAAATGTACTGCAATCTCCATGTTACAAGCAGAGGAATTAGATTGTCTTCTCTATTCATTGTCCCCGTGGGAGCTCACGCAATTCAATTTTCTTTAAGAGCTACTGGTATTACTTTGAATCTCTGGAATTTCTTCTTTTTGCCACCATTCTTATCCTCTCTTTACTTGTCAACAATCCTTTCAAATGCATCTTTTTGTTCCACTAACACATCCCTGCCCTTGTTTAGGCCATGGTTCCACTCAATTGGTAAAAATGTCCTCATTGATCCTGAGATCAGCCTAACCCTCATCTGGTTCTTGACATTTTAGATGGAGTGATCTTTCTAAACTATAAATATAAAGTGCTATCACTTGTTCAGATCTTAAAACTGACAGCTGCCTTAAGAACAAAGTTCAAACAGCTTAGTACTGTTACGATGTTTTTTAATCTACTTCCTATCATTTTTAATCTACTTCCTTCCCTGTTCCCTCTCCTTGGTTCACACTGGCCTTACAAATTGACTTCAAAGCTCTCCCTCTCTTTTTTTTTTCTTCCCCCATCCCATCCTTCTCCAGGTGCACAAGCATCTGGAAACATTGAAAAACAAGCAGATATGCAACAGAATCAGCCAGGAAATATTTACTCACCTTACTATTTGATTTATAAATCAAATAAAGATCAAGGAAATTAGCTGTTAGTCTTCTTTTTATCACTGTGACTAAATAGCTGAGAAAATTCAGGCATAGTGATACATGCCTATAATCCCAGGACTTGGGAAGCTGACACAGGAGGATCACTGCCAGTTCTAGACCAGCCTGGGCTACAAAGCGAGTTCAGGTCAGCCAGAACTGCATAAGGAAACCCTGTTTCAAAAAGATGAAAGAAAGAAAGAAAGAAAGAAAGAAAGAAAGAAAGAAAGAAAGAAAGAAAGAAAGAAAAGAGAAGAGAAGAAAGAAAGAAAGAAAAGAGAAGAAAGAAAAGAGAAGAAAGGAAAGAAAGCCGAGAAGAATAACTTAAAAGAGGAAATATTTATTTTGGCCCAGAATTTCAGTCAGTGGTCAGCAGGCTCCATTATTTCTGGACCTGTGTGCTAAGGCAGAACATTATGGTGGAAGAACATCGTGGAAGGAAGCTGCTCAGATCATGGCAGTTGGACAGCAGAGAAAAAGGTAAAGAGCCAGAGACAAAGGGCCCCTGGACCACACAGATGTCAAAATGATGCCCCCATGTTCTACTCCTATCAGTTTGTCTCCACATCTGCTTCCATCAAATCTCAGTAATAATCATCAAATTAGGATCAAATTAGATCCCTATGATACAATCTTCTTCCAGTAACCCATTAGCACTAATTTTTCAATACAGTGTTCTTTTTAATAGACAGATTGGATTCCAAATATAATGGTAGTGTATGTATTTCCAAGGTTATTTTTTATATTTTAAGGAAATCGTGAGTTAAAGGTGTTTGGAAATACTGACTGTGCTACCATAGACAGAGTCATTGCAGTGGAGGAGTATGTGTGCGGTGTAAGAAAGTTAGGAGCCCTCAGCAAAGACACTGGTCACAGAAGGTAGCAAATATTGTTCAGCACAGAGGTGTGGACCAGCACAGACACCCCAGATTGCTAAACATTGTCACTTGAGTCTCCTTTCCAAAATTATTTCCTTCTTTTGTATTAAGTGGTTTTGAACTACATCTCAAACCCTTATTTATTCTTATTTTGTGGTAGAGTCTTATTAAGTTGCTAAGTTCCTTGGGCTGAGTTCAAACTTGCAAATCTCCCATCTCAGCTTCCAGAGTACTGGGGTTGCAGGTGTGCTCCACCATTCTGGATATGAGATTTTTACTATCAAAATGCACCATTACTAACAGCTGTGCACCTGAAAAGTTTAAATTGAAGATTTAGATTTGAAATAAATATTCTAGCCTAGTTGTATTTGTTTACTTTTCCCACCTAATTGTAAACTCAATTGCAAATGCTGCATTATCTTTAGGATTTCAAATTTATTACATTCTGTTGGCACTGTCATAATCTAGAATCAGCATTGCACTTTTGAAAATTATAGTTATTTTTATGAACTCTGAACTGTACCACTGAGTTCATATCATTTATTTGATACTATTGTATTACGTCTGACATCTAATAGCCTGCAAAGCATATAAACATTCTACTAGTAGAAATCTTTAACCTTTACTTTTCATGTAAAATTTTATATGGGCTGATTAATAGGTGAAGTTAAATGTTCTAAAATATACTAGGTTTCTGTGTATTATAAACAACAAAGAATATCAGAACTTCAAGGGGACTACAGATCATTCAGTTAAAGTACTTTATGTTACAGATATGGAAACTAAGACTCAACATTTGTAACCTGCCTATGTTTCCAAAAATAATAAATGACAGAGTCAAACCAGAAGCCAAAATTAATCTTGAAGCATCTAGCACAATAAATTTTGACTCTAATTTCAGGTGCTATTCTATTCAGACAGAAAATAATAGTGCTGGGAGACTATTTTATAAACAGCAAATGTACATTCACTGAGAATAAAGCCATTCTAATATTCTTCGATGAAAATATATCTAAAATATAAACATTTCTAGTTTAGTATCTTGTTCTGTTTGATGTGCTCACGAAACATGGGCAGAAATAGAATGCCAGAATGGGCAACAAAAGAGCTTCTAAGTATTTTCTGCAGGTCAAATTGGGCAATAATATATTTACCCAAAGTCACAACTAGTTGCCCTATAAAAATGACCAGTTGATAACTGCACTCATTTCACAGCTACGTGGTTTGTTTCTTTCATGTATTTAACACTATTTCTTTACAAGTTTGGTACAGTGTAAGAGATTGATACTTACTTCTAGACTTAATGTGGAAAACAAAATGGAAATGAAAATGTAACTACTAAAATGAAGTGGGTTTGGAAGAAGAAAGCTTCCTGTAGTAGTGGTGGCAATATTGTAGCAATAGAGGTGATGGGAACCAAGTGGTAAAAGTAGTAATTGTAGCAGTGTGATGGTGGTGCTAGCAGCCATGTTGTTAATAGTGGTGATAGAGGTAGCAGTGGCGGTAGTAGTAATAATTTGAGCAGTCTGGTAGTGGTAGAGGCAGTCCTGTGGTCCAAGAGCAGTGGAGGCAGTAGAAGTACTAATGGTAGTGATGGCAGTAGTCATCCTGATAGTGGTGGTAGAATTATCAGTAGTGATGGCAGGAATGACAGTAGTAGTAACAATGGTGGTAGTTATTTCTTAAGAGTTCACTAAAGGTCAGACATTATTCAAACTCTTAAAACTACTGATTTGTTTTTCTTGTATGAATCCTGAAATACAGATATTGATACCATTACTTTTTGAGAAAAGCAGATCGACACTGCATGCTGAATAATGCATATGAGGCTCCATATTTGGGAAATGGTGAGGCTCTGACTTGAGTCCAGCAGACCAGCTCCTGAGCCCAGGCTTTTATCTGCTGTCCCTCTCACAGTGAGGCACACACATGCACAAGAATAGTGATGAATAATTGCTTGCAATGAATAGGATAAAGGTCATTCTTAAAATCCTAGCAATTCTGAATTCTACTTATGGATACAATGTGTATCCTATCTAAGTCTCAGGTTGTAGATGACTATGGTTTTGAGACTATTGCATTTTTAGCTCTTATTATTAAAATATAAATATTTTTGAACATATAAATATTCTGACTGCTAAATTCATTAGATGTGAACTTTTTTTTTTTTTTTTTTTTTTTTTTCACCAGGAGTTGAGCTCATGACCTCATACCTGTCAGTCAGGCACTGTGCTGCTGAGCTATATGCTCAGCAGATGTGAATTTTTGAGCAGGATATTTTTAAACTTTCCTATACCTCAGTTTCCCATCTAAACAGAAGATAGTAACTTTAATTGCATCATATATATTATGTGAACTGAACCAGTTTAAAGACTTCGACAAAAAATGATGGCTAGCTAGTTTAATGCTAGCTGTTATTTGTTTACATGCTACTTCATTTAACTGATACAATATTTTATAGATGAACTCATTAGTGTGAAGGGATTCAGTAAACAATTTGATAGTCACTCAAACACTAGGATTTGGATCATTTCTTTAACTCTTTGATCTGTGCTCTTGTCATTATACTGTTACATCCTGCCAGATTGCAATGTAGCTTTCCTTGGGTCTGATCTGCCCCATGCCACCTCTGTCACCCACTTGCCAGAAGGGATCCAGGAATTCCCTATTTCCTCATCTCCCTGCAGCACAGCAGTCCTCTGACAACACTTGATAAATTCAGGGAAGCCTTTCTCTAGCAATGTCAACTTGAGTAGTTTCTTGAAATTTTTCAAATTATAGCTGAAAAAGAAAACCAGTCTTGTCTCTGTAGTGGCAGTGAGAATATATAAGATTGGATACTTTTACAGAATGTATTTTTCCACCTTGTAGAGAAAGTTACTAAGAGAGGAAAAATAGGCCAACTCAGAAAGAAAAATCAAATAATGAATGAAAAATGACTTCCAAAGGGTTTATTTTTTTCAGACAGTTGTTTCTGAAAAACAGCTGAGTACTTTCAACTGCTCCATTCCTAACAGTTTGAGGGTTTTGCCATTTGTTAGCTTTCTTTCTTTTTCCTTTTTTTCCTCTAATACTAGGGATATGAACCAAGGGCCTCAGCACTGGATAACATAATCAGCGCTTTGCTTTGTTTTGCTTTGCTTTTCTTTCTTTCTTTCTTTTCTTTTCTTTCTTTCTTTCTTTCTTTTCTTTTCTTTCTTTCTTTCTTTCTTTCTTTCTTTCTTTCTTTCTTTCGTTCATTCGTTCGTTTGTTCTTTCTTTCTTTTATTTTATTTGCTTTTTTGAGACAAGATTAAACTCATGAACCTTTGCCTTAGCCTCCCAGAGTGCTGGGATAGTAGGCATGAGCCACTATGTCTAGATATTTCATCAGAATTTTTTGTTTGCATGTGTGTGTGTGTGTGTGTGTGTGTGTGTGCATGTGAGAGAGAGAGAGACAGAGAGAGACAGAGAGAGAGAGAGAGAGAGAGAAGAGAGAGATTGTATCCTCCAGGTATTCAGGTAATTCCTGAGCTTGTTAGAGGTAAAATTCTGTCCCTCAAACAAAACAGAGACATTTCTATATAACTTAACACCCAGAACTTCTAAACTGCAATACTCTGCCTCTAACTCATGTAATTTTTGTTTTCTTACTGAGCATAAGTTTTACATTTATGTATATGTGAGTATTGAGAATGATAATAAAAAACTAATACAGTTTTTCATTTGAAAAACTAGCAACTATGGTATTTGAGAATAGATTTCAGTTTTACAAACTATAAATGAAAATGAAAGACACATATCTATTTTGCCATCAGAGATGCACCAAGGTTCTCTGGAGGGCTTATGAACAGGGAAGAACAAGATCCTTCAGTCAGCTCCCTGCATAAATAGCTCAGCAACTCATTCGTTGTGTGAGCTTGAGTAAATAACTGAACTACTTTTTGTTTCTATTTACTTAAATGCAGAGCAAATAGTATCTGTCTCAGAGGGGTACTATAAGAATTATGTGAACTTGTACACAAAGAGCACTTTAAAATGCTGAGAATGGTGATTGATAAACCTTAATTTATTTTACTATTTTGTAAGTATTTATTTGAAACAAAATATTAGAAATGATGGTAAATGTAATAAAAAATGAGAAAATAAAATATTGCTTCTTGGAATTGTCTTGCCTTACCTGGTTACTGAAACATGGTTTCTATGCTTTAGATATGGATTTTCCAGAAGTTAAATACCTCAAGTTCCTAAATAAGCAGGAAACCTCAAGTTGGCCAGCTTATCATATTGTCGCCTACAGATATGCAGGCTAACCCTTTGTTATCATAGGGGTGGTGTGCTGAGGATTAAACCCAGGGCTTCCAATAAGCCAAGGAAGCATTCTAGTGAGCAATACCCCAAGTTCTGGAAGAGATTATTTTAAATCATAGATTTGCAAAATAAGAGAAGCAAGTAGGTGCTTTCTGTGGAATTCAGACTAATAGCATGGATCTTACTCTTTTCTAGTGCTGATATTCACCAGCTCTTACCAGCTCCAAGATAATGTACACTTGGAACCCCATGCCTGGGTGATTACATGTCTAATCAGTACTTATCAGGTGGGGAAAAGACATAGAAACGTAACTGATTTTACACTGGATATTAAAATTAGATGTAAAAATTAATAGGGGTAATGTTGCTTTTCTCTTAGTTATAGAAACCTTTTACTTACTGGTAAAACTTGCTTTCCGTTATGTGATAGCAGCAATGGAGAGAATGAATAATTCTATTTAGTGACCTGGGAGAGCAACTTCAGTACTCACTGCAAATCTAATAACAACAAATTCCCTGATGCTGATTCATTTTGGAAAAATTATTTTGAAAATAAATTCTAGGATTCAGACAGAATTCCAAGAAAATTTTCATGAGAGGCATGAGTCATAACCAAATGTATGCTTTACTCTCCTCCTGCATACCTATTACCAGGTCACTCTAAAATGTTGCTGCCTTCCTCAGTGTAAGTTAAACCCTTTCTATTCTGTGTTCTCTATAAGGTAAGTAGGAAAAATATAGCTTATACTCATATATTAATACAACCCTAGAGAAACAGCAATCCTCCTTGTTTTACTTTTCCAGAAATTTTCTGGAGATTCCAAAGAATCGTATCCGGTTGAAACAAGTCTAGCTTGTTGATTTCATGATATTCTAGAATGAATTGTTATAATAAAGTTGTGATAAGAAATTATATTTGTTTTAGTTTAATTTTTTATGCTATTACAAATTCATGTTGTGTGAACATACTCTGGAAATAATGTCTGAAGAAGTACTTGAATATGGCTGGTCTGCTGTGAAGCAGTGAGAAGTGACACTGCTCCTTTCCTTCGGCCTAGTGATTAGAGCTTTCTAAGCTGGAAGACTAGAATGTGTTGGTTTTGTTATTATGAAAATTGTTTTACAATAACAGTCTGGATGATGAAATTATCTAACATAATATTCTTCTTTCTGTTCCATACCTTATTCTCCACTGGGAAAATGAGCTCAAGCATAAAGAATTTGTAAGTGTACAGAATCTCTGATATTCTGTAAGTGAAATATAAACTTTTCTACTTATTAAAATGCTGAAATTGTTTACAATTCTATTTTTCACAGTTTCCAGATTATTTCACTAATGTATTATAAATTATCAGAATGAATAGACTAAACTCAGCATGTTGTTTGAATATGACTTCTACAGCAATCACTTAGACCTTTTGATAAATGCTCAAAATGAGTTTAAAATAAAAGATTTCTGGCACTCAACATCCTAACTTAACTAACAAGAGAAAGAGATATAGAATGATTCAAAAATAGAAAACTTCACATAAGCAAGCATCCATAAGCATGCTATATGTATGCATATACATCTTGTAAGTTTTCAAATTTGAATGAAGTGGGTAAAGATTGAGGAAGAAATGGGTTAGAATTTCTCTCTGTGTGAGGATAAAGTCATTTGCAGCACAAGTCAATGATTGTTTAAAAATATAAGCAAATTAAATCAAAGAATAAATGAGAATAACCAAAACGTTAGACCTCAGTGTAATTGTATAGAAAAGCCAGAGCCAGAGAGAAGTCAGAAAAACTGATTTTCTGGTAAAAGTAATTTTGGAATAAAGTCTTTTTCACAGAGTGTTAGTGGGATATTACATTACTTAGAAAAGTCCATTTTTTAAAAATCTTTTTGAGACAGGATTTGCTATGCAGTTCAGGTTGCATTTGCACTCACTTTGTACCCCAGTCTGGTCTTAGACTTGCAGCAAACTTCCTGCTTCAGCTTCCTGAGTGCTGGGATTACAGTCATGAGCCACCATGCCCAGCAAAAAAGCCAATTTTTAAAGAATAAAATGCTAGTATACTGCATTGGGTCTGGAATCTAATATGCTGAGTTTGACCAATTTAATAACTAGAATCCACCAATGTTGACACACAATATAATTTCTTTTAAACTGCAATAAAGAATAATGTTACACAACTCAAAGTTATTAAATAAAAAGACACAAGATCACTTAAAATAGTTCCATGAGTATAATAAAAATTCAGTGCTACCTATTAATGTTTTATGTTGCATTATAACTATCTTATAAGACCTAAAGACTGGACTAGAACTATGGACACTATTTGCTGAGAACCAAAATTCTCTCCAATGGAAGAGAGGTTTTTCAATAAATAGTGTCAAATAACTGAATATTCATACTGAAAAATTATAGAAGCTTTTATCTAAACTCCATTTGTTAAATATTATCTTTTAACAGGTCATGGACTTTAAAATATAAAAAAAGAAAAAAGTTTTAGAAAAAAAATTGAAATGTAGGGCTAGATAGAATTCTTAAATGTGACAACAAAAATCAAAGTCCAGAGAAGAAAAAATTATAAATTAGACTTCATCAAATTAAAAAACTTTTACTCTGCAAAATGGATGAGCAAACAACCTATGAATTAAGAAAATGTGTTTTTTCTCTGCACACACACACAAACACACACATGCATGAACAGACATACACGCAGACACTTTTTTTTAATCTCTCAGTCAATATTTATCTCATTACTTCTTTTTTTTAACTATGGGTCATCACAATAATATCTACCTTATTTTAAATAGCTTTAGGATGTTTGTCACTTTTTAGAATAAGATGTTTTCTTTTATTGTTTGTTTTTAATGTAAAAAATTAATGTTTTAAAATATTTCTCTTTAAGTAGCTATCTTGTCATATTATCTATATAATTCCAATCGAATCTTACATTTTCTAGATATGCAATAATGAAGTGAAAATAAATAATTATATCTCTAATTGTATATAGTATTGAATATATTATTTATCAGTGACTACTGACATCATCTACAAAACAATCTAGTCCTATTGGAGGTAACTCAATCCACTGAGTTCTGTTGATTTTTATTATAGAAACTGAGGTGTTTTAACATGGAGTGCATTTGCTATTGGCTCTATAAAAAAGTACATATAATATATAAATTACTCTCATTCCTTTGTTAATTTATTAGTATTTAAAAGAATTGGTCAGCCAGGCATGGTGGTGCACACCTTTAATCCCAGCACTCGGGAGGCTAAAGCAGGAGGATTGTTGTGAATTCAAGACCAGCCTGGGCTACAAAGTGAGTTCAAGTGCAGCCTGAACTGCATAATGAGACCCTGTCTCAAAAAATAGGGTAGGGATTGAGAGTTCAATCCCTGGTACCAAAAGGTCAGACGTAGAAGACACGGTTTAACTTTCAAAACCGTGTCTTCTACGTCTGACCTTTTTTCCAGTATTATTCCCTTTTTGAAGTGTTCTGATTCTTTTGCTATAGAATTTGATAAATTGCAGATTTCTTAAAATAATCCATTTTCCTCTTATTTTCAGTTACTTACCTTGTGATTATATTGTTTTTTTGTTTTAAGCATTTTAGAAATAAGTAACTTCTTTCATTCTAACTATTGGAAAATAATTGTATAGTTTTTTCTCTCTCTCTTCTTTTTCTCTTTCTTCTCTGATATTTCATTATCATTTGATCATGGAACTACCTTCCATGTCCTGCCTATCATGTACAATTTCCATTTTCTGGGGTTTTGTGTGGGATTGTTGCATTTACTTTCTACTGGGTCTTGGCAAATGCCAGTGCAGTTTCACTTGTGGTTATCCTTTCTTCTTTATTAAAAATTTTCATGGGGCTGAGTGCATTACACTCTTTGGACTGTTACTAACAAAATATCATGACTAGCTGGCTTTAAATACAAAAATTAATTAGTTCACAGTTGTAAAGTCTATGAATCAAATATAATACCATCAAGGTCCATTTCTGAGGAAGGCTGTCTTTTTGTTTTTGGACTTTGGCCTTCTCATTTGTGAGCTTACATGGTTTTCTCTTGTAGGAAAAAAAAAAAGATAGAGACAGAGAGAAAACAAATCCTCTAACTTTCCACTCTTACAAACTTGTTTATCTTAATTACCTCCTGAGCTTTCCCATCTCCAAGTTTAGTCACAGTGGGGATTAGAACTTCAATGATTGGGCTTTAGGGAGTAAGATTTTTCATAGTAGGTGGCTAAAATAGTTTCCTTAATACTATTCAGGAGGAAATGTGGCAAAGAGTATGACAGGAAAAGATAAAACATCAATGCTTTCATGCATTCATTGGCTTGGTGTTGTAGACAATAGACATACGGTTCTTCATGGAATCTAGATATGTCCTGAATTCCTATCTAAATGTCTGTCTAAAAGCAGAGGTTAGAATGTCAGATTGGAATGTATGATTAAGGGAATTTTTACCATCCCCATTTATGTTTCTAAGTACTGTTTGTATTCCTCACAATTACTGGCATGACCTTGTAAGTGTATATTCTGTCATCTTAGGACAACTTGTGAAGAATCAAATACAACTAAGCAATAAACTTATGAAAAAATGCTCAGTATCTTTAGCCATCAGGGAAATGTAAATCAAAACTACACAGAGATTCCATCTCACCCTAGTTAGAATAGCTACCATCAAAAACAAAAGCACTAACAAAAACTAACAAATGTTCATGAGGTTTTAGATAAAAAGGAACCTTTACATGCTCTTGGTGAGAATGTAAACTCGTACAAACACTATGGAAAAATAGTGTGGCGGTTCCTCATAAAACTAAGAATGAACACACTGGGAGGGGTATAGGGATACCCTCCACCCTGGACTGGAGAGTGGCTTTGATGTCAACAGAAATATCTGACTCTCAAAGAGACGCATCCAGAAATCAGAGGAGCATCTCTTTTCGTTTCTTAATTTAAAAAATTTGATAGTGTCTTTCAAGATTTTTTGTATTGATAAAATTCTCTTTTTTGTATTCATGTATTAGATAGTACAAACTCTAATTTTTGGATAATATGTTTCCATTGTAATTTTCTTACAAAAAAGCACAATTTCAGCAGTCATTTTTAAACTGCCATGAGATTTTGCAAAGGAGATCATACTCCCCTCTGCCTGTCCTCCTTCCCCTACCGTAGACTACCACGCACATGCACAGAAACAATTTCTGAGACTGCTGCAGATATGGGCATCTGACACAAGCCAAATATTAGGACTCTGCTCTATCTGAGCAGTCAAGGTTGTGTTAGTGTGATTTTGCTTGAGTAAACCACAGTGTTAGCAATAGCAGCAATTAAGAAATAATGTAGTAAATAGTCTGGCACAGAGTCGGTGTTCAGCAAAGGTTTCATAAATGGAACCAAATCACAAAAAATATTTTTCAACTCAAGAAAATAAAAAATAAAATAACAACTCATTCTTTTGTTCTTTTATTTAGCAGTAACTTTTAGCCTAAGTTTTGAAGAGTTCTTTGCTTTATAAACTTTTTGTTGTAAAGTACATCTTGTCTTTTGTAACATATTGTCTTTACACCATATTTTTATACCATCTTTGCCCTCACTTTAGTCCTTTAACACATCAAATTCAATCTCAAGTTCCACATGAAATTATTGCCAAGAATAGCAAATATTCATAATTCCTTCTACAAAACCCTTTGACCTGCCCTCTATGATACAATATGGCCTATACTATATTTCATGACATCTTTTTATTCTCCTACAGGCAACTTGATTTTACTCAGCATATCAGTTCAAATAATAACAATGCCCTGTGTATTTGTTTTCTGCTGTTGTTTACAAAAGTTTTTAAAATAATCTGTTTTATTTCAATGCCTCTTGAACAGATCTCTATTTAGTTAGGAAACAGTGTTGACCCAGATACTTAAAGACAAGAAACTATGCACAGTAAAATTGTGTGAACCAAGTCAGAGTCTATCTTTCATAAGAAATAATCTTTCTTACTGGGAGTACTGGGTACAGAATCTTGGGCAGTTAGGATGTGATCAATGGAGTAGATACTGACTCATTGTGTAAGCTATGACTTTTGGAAATGTTCGTGACAAACTCAGGAAAACTAATTTTTATAAATAGAAATTGTGCATGTGATATAATACTACATATTTCACATGCATGTTCTCATTTGATTCTTGCAAATCTTAGTCATTTTTTCTGGTCATGACCATCATTCTTAAGTTCATTTCATTTTAACCTTTAGCATAAGCTTAAATAATTTTACTTCTAAACTTTAAATACAGTGACTTCATATGTTGTATAGTTATTAAATATAATTAATGAAAAGTTTTTAAAAATAATTTTCATTGTTTTGAGTGACTTCTAAATAACATCTCTGTCTGGGAATCTTTCCATTATACTTACTACTTATATCCCATCTTGCCTCTACTAAAGAATGTTAGAAGGGGGTTCCAGTAAGTAAATTTAAATAATTTTATTTTAATGGACACTTATAGAGAGTAAAAAGTTTATTTCTGAAATTGTCTTATCTGCATCAGGAGGCACATTTAGCATCAAACGTGCATACTGTCACTAGTTTTCATGACTTTTATATATTCCTGCTGCCCATCATGAAATTTTTACTTAGAGTTAGCTGTTTTTGTCTGATAGTCTATTTATGTCTGCAAACTTGTTACTGTGATTATACAACATAATATTTCTAAATATATTTAATTTGTTTAAATAACCATGCCAAAATATAGAATTGTGTAATGTATGAATGTTTGAAAAAGATGTAATAAAAGTGTCAAGCATGCATGTTTTTAAAATTCAAATAAGACAACCTTAAATTTTTGAGAAACTCATAAAAATATAAAAAGAATTCTGTAATCGAGTCACTTTACAAAGACTTAAATATGGTAACACTTTTTATAAAACACTAAAAATAGAAATATTGTTTAGAAGATGAAAATCATGTACATTTCTGCAAACAGAGAGAAAGAGGGAGAAAGAGAGAGACAGAGAGAGCTAGAGAAAGAGAGAGAGAAGATTCTAATCAGCAATCTGTTAAAAATTACTTGACCTTACTTCATAAGATTGACAAATAAACAGAAGTATAGATTTGTCTTAATTAATATATCTGGGGGATTTATTATTTTTAAATATTCTCCTTTTAAGCACTAATCTCAATAAATCAGCAATATTGATTTCTAGTTGGAGCTTGTGTGTGTGTGTGTGTGTGTGTGTGTGTGTGTGTGTGTTTGTTTTAGAGAAGGACAGTATAAATGTAGTGTGTTTGGGTTCTTCTTAGAAAATAAGAAAATAAGCTAAATTCTCAAGTTGAGTGGCTACTTTAAATATGAATTTAGGCTTCAGGGAAAAAGTAAATATGACTCATTTATAGTTTTTGTGTGTCATCTATCAGATTTCCCTTGCATTTTGTTCTAAAAACAAAACTAAACATATGTGACTATTCTTTCAGAAAAAGTTAATATTTTAAAATCTATAATTTATTGTTTATTTTATGAGTATATTAGCATATCTTGCTATCTCTTTAGCCATATTTTATGATTTTCAAGTGGATAATATTCAAAGTTGACAAATACAAACTCTTCATTAACTTGAAACAAATTAAAATGTGGCTTTTAGTAACATTATAACAATGATGCTAGGGCCAGGGATTTAGCTCACTGGCTCACTGAGTTTGATTCCTGGTACAAAACAAAAAAGAAATAAAAAAAAAAAGAATATTAAAACCTCAGGTGAAGCCTTTATATATTTTAAAGCTAAAATCACTTGGGTCTCATGAACAGCAATGATAAATCTCTCCCTTCTAACCTACAAATTTCTTGTTGTTTTTCAGAAGCTCAGTGCTTTCCAGGGTGAAACCCTGGTGAAAATATTCAGCGAAAAAATTTGAACAATTATAATTTTAAAACAATGCTACTGTCATTCACAACTATATTATGTTACATTTCCTATGCTATTTAAACCTCAAATTCAATAATGTCAAAAATGTTGTTGATAGAAATGAATATTGACAATGATAGAGAACTGAATCCTTGCTTGGGGTCTGCCAGCTATCTGACCTTGCAGAGTCGGTGTAACTAAGTTGTACTTCAGTGTGAAGATTAAAAATAGTAAAATAAATTGCAGTAAAAGACCACTGTTTTATTCAGATTTGACGAGGGGTTCTTTTTTTGACCTCAAAAATATTTTCCCTATTTAGAAATTATTTTTTAAATTTTGGTAATAGTAACTGGGGAAATACAATGCTATGTTAAATTTTACGTTTTAAAGTAACTTACATATTATGTATCTTTTTATTATCACCACAAATCCCTAAAATTGAGTCAGATTCATTTTGCAGAATTTGAAAAATAGCCCTCAGTTTAGTAAAACTGATCCCTAAATAAAGAAGACATTTTAAGAAGCAAGATATGTAATATAAATCTTCATTCAGAGGTTTTTATCAACTTTTCTTCACATTTATTTAAGTTCATCCAACATAAATGAACAAAAAATAAATAAAAAATAAATAAAACAACATTGTGCCTGTTCTTCTGAGTGTTAAAACTACTTAACAACTGAGTATACAACAATAGTAACAGTAGTAACTTGTACAGTTTGCCCATCTTCCTTCTGGTTTCCCCATAGAGGTGTGTTTTTTGTTTTATTTTGGTGTTTTGTTTTGTTTTGTTTTGTTTTTTGGTACTGGGAATCAAACTCAGGGTCTTGTGCTTGCCAGGCAGGTACTGAACTGCTGAGCTATATCCCTGGCCTCCACATAGAGCTTTTATGGATGTAGAGAATTCACAATGCTGTAATAGGCAAAAATACTAGCATTTTACCTCTTCCCTGATTAGATTTTTTTCTTTTTACTACCCACAGTGACTTCCTTAAGACGACATCTATTAAAAAGCTTTCAGTCCTCACCTTGCTAAATTTCTATTCAGCGCTTGACATCAAGGCATCCCTTCACACTCTGCTTTTACCAAGTTAATTGATAATTCAGTTCCATGATCATTTTCGCTACTCCACTAATGTTTCACTTTTCGTCTCCTTCAAACACATTTCTCTCTGTTTCCCTCTTCCAATATTGGTGTTGCCTTGTGCTATTTTTCTCTAACTTTTCACTGCCCCTATATTCTCAACTCCTTCCACCCATGAGTTCAGAAAACACCTAGGTAAGACTCAGGGATCAGTATCTAAAATCCACCTCTTTCCTTAAACTTCAACTCCCTTTAAGACACACAAGCAAACTAAAATCAAACATCCTCAGAAAATTTTCCCATTCCTTGATCCGCTCATTATCCTCTTCAGTCACTCAAGTTAGCATCTTGCATTTTATTTAAGGTCTCTATTTTTTCCATATCTTGCATCTGAATCCTCATGAAGTTGTGTTTATCTTTATATCTCACCTTTTAACCTGTGTGTATATGAACTATTTCGAATTTTAAGGATTACTTTGTTTTAGTTTTGGTTTTTGTTTGGTACCTGGGATCAAACTGACAATCTCATGCCTGTCAGGCAGGCGCTTAGGCAACTGAGCTAAATCCCTGGCCCTTTTTTTGAGACAGAGTCTCACTATGCAATTCAGGCCAGCATTGAACTCACTTTGTAGGCCCAGCTGGTCTTGAACTCACAATTATCCTCCTGCTTCAGTCTCCCAAGTTCTGGAATTAGAGGCTTGTGCCACCACCCCTAGCTAAGGATTACTTTGCCATTGATGAAGCATCTTTCTGATTGTTCTGCTTCCAATCAGCCTAAAAATTTTAAATTCATTTTCCAGTCTTGTGAACAATGGCTTTTAATCATGTCTCTTTGTGGCTTTACCTTGTGTGACAGCTTTCTACCATACTCACATCAGATCCCCAGGTCCTACACAGAGCTTGGATGCCCAAAGTTTGCTCTCAGTCTACTTCTTTGTCAGAGCTGAGCACCTGTGCACTATCCTCCACAACTGTGCTAAACTTCTTGTAGGTTGTTTAAGGGCTATGATTCTTTTATATCAAAATATCTCTAGAAATTCATAATCAAATCCAGGAAACTTTTTTCCTTTCTTCTCAACACAATCTACTTATCTTTTCTGAACAAATGTCACTAGTCTTATATAACTTTCTCTTCTGGGTTCAACTATTTTCTGTGAGGATTAAAAAGAAAAAATTCTCCAGCAGGGTTGAAGTTTTAGTCATCCTATGAAGCAAGACCTATGAGGAACTTCGCTCATTACTTCACGCAGTCTCATAAAAATGTTCTTATGAGTGATCCCTTGTTATTTGGCCAGTTACTATAACCCTCTCAGACCTTTAGAAGATTAATACTAAAAACATGATTTGCATGATGAGTATGTCTTAACATTAGGTAACAGTGAGAGATGTGGGAATGTGAATATGTCTCACACACACACACACACACACACAGAATTGTATACTGTAGTGGGAGACTATCACGGTATCACATTTTTATCTCAGTGAAAATTTTATTGAAAAAAGTATGATTTCTGACTATGTCCCAAACCTACTAAGTTTTAATGAGAGTACCAGATTGCTTATCTCTATATTAAAGTTTGTGAATTAGTGTCAAGGATGGTAGAGATTTGCAAACCTTTCACCTCAATTAAACCATTAATGATGAGTGTCCACTACATGTGACCCTAACAATGAGTTGATTTGCTCCTAATTTTGGATGCCACTTTTCATCGCTATGTTTATAACAAATAACAATTATTAATGTTCTCTTTGCTACAGAATTTTTCAACAAATGCATTGTTGGACTGGAGATATGACTCAGTGATGCAGTGTCTGCCTGGCAAATGCAAGGTCCTGAGTTCGATTCCAGGTAAAGATATATCTATATCTATATCTATATACATACATACACACACACACACACACACACACACACACACATACATGATGTATTGCTGCATTTCCTTCAGCCATGATACTTTCCATCTGGGGATGCATTTGTACAACATAAATGACCACAGTTTTACTGAATCAAATTACTCTTTCTCCCAATATAGTAAAATTTTTAATTAGGTTGTATTTCTTATCTTTGCATTTTTAGAATCTAGCCCAGTAATATCACACTCCGGGTTGTCAAATACTATTAAAATCATTTGATTGCATAACATGGTTTTGCTATTCCTGATTCTCTGAGAAACAAATGCTGAGCTGGGATTCAATATAGGAGAAATTTATTAGGAAAATATCTGTGAAAGAAAATGAAGAGGAAGCCCAGGAAGTCTCCAAGACAGTCAATCCATGTTGCAAAGCTGACTGCTAGTGCAGAAAGAGGGAGGATGGCTTGAAGTCCCCAAAGCAGCCAGGTACGATGAAGCAGTTCAAAAAGCATTTTAGGCAACCCTCAAGCTATGCTGGCTGTGAGACAAATCCTACATTTTCCAGAAATGAGTTTATGTGCTAACTTTCCTGCCAGTCAGTGGCTGGGAGTAGCCCATAGGAAATGTGGTTTTGGTACAAACACAGTAGCAGAATTCAGAATCCTGCAGGTAGGCCCTATATTAATTATGTCAACCAAGCAAGAAATTTGAGATGTATTTCTATGGGTATATATAGTTACCAAATCGTAAGTATTCTGGTTGCTTAAAGCATGTTCATGCTCATGAATTGGAGCAAGCACCTTGACTCAGGTCTTTGTGTCTCTGATTTGACATTGATTCATCACAACTCAGAAAGAACCTGCTCTGCTCCCAGGCGAGGGACACTAAGGTGAGCGAGGGGGCAAGATCTTTGCCACAGAAGGCTCAACCTTACACAACGCATTTATTTATCATAATTTCATTGATTGCCTCAATGAAAAATAAATGTGTTGTGATATTTTTCTTAGAGTAGATAAAGGAAACAGAAGTTATTTGAGTTTTTTGTTTGTTTTGATTTTTGGACTAGGAGTTCCTAGATGACTTTTCGTTTGTCATTGCTACTTGAGTCTCATTACAGGTCCCATCACAGTGTGTATTCACTCAAATTGAACCTTGCATTTTAGTTAATCATATAGTGACACTGCTACAGATTTCTATTTCTTGTAGTATCTCTTTTTCTCTTTCTAAAAAGATAGCAGAAACAATTAATTTTTTTAAAACATCAGCTGTCTGTTATCATGGTTAATGGATTGAGAGCTGGCAACTTTTCTTTCCTTCTGCCATTATGAAGTGGTGCCATCATCCAGGATGTGGAAGAAGGAAATATTACACTAAGAAAAACTTATAGGAGAAAAATACAATTATGGCATGTATATGTAGATTCACACAAAGAAATATTATTCAACTTTCAAAAAAGAAGGAGATTCTGACATTCGTGACAACTGGCAGACAGGCAAAGTGAAGTAATCCAGCCACAGACAGATAATTAGTGCAATGCTCTCACTTATACATGAAATCTACAGAAGTGTAACACCTAGAAATAGAATATCTAAAAGGTCTTTACCAGTATTGAGAAGGTGGGGCAAGTGAAGAATTGTTGCTCTGAGGACAGAAAGCTGTAGTTATTTACGCTCAATAAGTCCACCTATCAAATATACAGCATAATAATTGTAGTCTGCACAATATAATACACTGTATTATGTATTGCATATTGAAAATTTGTGAACAGTAGAGTTGAAGTGCACCCTCCAACATACAAAAATACACAAACAGAAAAAGAAAAGGAAGGAAAGAAGAAAAGAACTATGGAAGAAAAGATACAAGGAAAGGAAAATGGTTTAACTAGGTCAGGAGATGGTCATGGAAGCTTTTGGATTGGTAATAGTCTCACCGAGTATATCTGTATCACATTGTATACCACAAATGTATACAATAAAAAGAAAAGTGTATAATGTATTGTTCTCTAGCTCCAAACTTAAAAAGAAAATATATTTTTATTGTAAATTCTTTATTATCTATGCCACTGTTTATATTCACATTCATAGAAAATTCACTGTAGTTTGGAAGACACTTGGTCTAGTAACATTAGTCTTAAGATTTTTCCTCTCTTTGGTAGCTTTGGATCCTTTTAAAGTAATCTTTCCTAAATAAAATTCTCAAAATCATAATATTAAGAACAGCCCTGTGTATGGCCTTAGCGTTTGGAATGCTGTGTTGCTATTCTTGCATTACCTTCCTGGCACTAAATACATTAAAAAAATGTCCTTTCATGGTTGTGCTTGAGTTTCCTACAAGTGCAGTCTGTACAGTAATATAGTGACTCTCTATCTTGATAATTTTTTGTTTTCTGGCACAGTACTCACATCCTCTTTTATTGCCAACTCCTGATTTTTTCTGATTTCTCACAAATCTTTGTAAGTCTCAGTCCATTTAATCTTGGAGGAAAGGCACTCAGAGTTTCAAAGTTGGAGCACAGTATACACGTAGTTCACTCTCTTTACCTGTCCATGCTAGTAACTTAAAAAGGAAGACTTTGACTTGGGCTACTGATTTCAGAGTGGATATCAGTGCTTCCTTTCTCACTCAGAAAGCACCAGCTTCAGCAAAGTTCTACCTCTTTAAGTCATTAGGCTGAGCAGATAAAGACAGTGTGGCGTAGTGGTAGAGCACTCACCTGCATACAGAAGGGTCTGGGGTTGATCCTCAGCATCACAATGCAATCAATCAGTCAATCAATCAAAATAAAAAAGACAATGTGTTAAACATTTTCAGGAAGATAAATTTCTGTAAATTAGCCCTGCAAACTTGCTCTTTCTAGACTTGTAAGAATGTTGTGTGTAAGTCGGGTGTGGTGGCACATGCTTTTAATCCCACCACTCGGGAGGCTGAGGCAAGAGGATTGCTGTGAGTTTGAGACCAGCCTGGGCTACAAAGTGAGTTCAAGGACAGCCTAAACTGCATAGTGAGACCTTGTCTCAAAAAATAGGACTGGGGATTTAGCCCAGTATCCTAAGTACCTGCTTGGCAGGTGTGAGGTTGTGAGTTCAATCCCTGGTACTGAAAAAAAAAAAAAAAAAAAAAAGAATGTTGTGTGGAAAATCATATCACTATGCGAGGCCTGTCTCAGTGCAAGTCAAACTAAAAAGGAGGCTGAGAAATGGAGAAAAGGAACAGATCCACGATGGCATCTGAGACCACGCAGAGATAGCCCTAGCCTCACATACCGAGGTACAAGTTAGAAGTCAAACAGTTCCTCTTTGGTTTAGGCCAGTTTGTTTGTTTGTTCATTTTTGTGTTAGTAAAGTTCTTTTGGTTAGGCCTCTATATTTGTTTATTTACTATTAGTGCAATTATTTTCATTTAAAATACATTTTTGCTTTTAATTGACAGATAATGATTATACATAATTATGGGTACAATGCAACATTTTTATACAATATATACTGCCACTAATGCTCAAATCAGGATACTGGGCTTATCTAACACTTCAGACATTTTATTGTTTCTTTCTTAATGTTGAAAACATTCAAAATTATCTCTATTAACTATTTTTGAAATATTCAATTAGTTGTTTTTCAGATGTAGCTATTTTCTGTGCTATAGAATAGAAAGGAACAGCAATAGTTAATAAAATGTGTATCATCATCTTGAAATAGTTACTCAGAGTTCAAGACATTGATAGAAAATTATTCTTATTATTTTGTTATAAAAGTTTGTTTTATTTTACATAAAATAAAAATTTCAACATTTTGTAATTTAAATGAAGTTATTCCTCTGATCTGACTACCCCCTGTGCCTGTTAACCATCCTCTCTCCATGCCTTCCCTCCCCCACATCCTTCTCAGGCTCTGGAAACCATTATTCTACTCTCTAATACTATAGGGCCAGTATTTTTCCTTAAGTCAATTTAGAACTGAATTTTATCACTGGCAAATGGACCAGCCTGAATGATATGCACAATAAAATTAAAAGCCTGGCTCAAATATCTTACAATATTCAAAAAGAAAATGTCTTTACCCCAGGAAAGCACTGTAGAAGTGCCATGATATTGTCTGACAAGCAATACAATGGAGCAAGCAGGAGATGCATTCTGGCAAACTGGTAACACATTCCAAAGGAAGTGGCATTTGCCTTGGCTTTTAAAAAATGAGTAAGAATTTGATCACATAGAAAACTGAATGAGAACATTACAAGAAGTGCAAAGTTATGCTAAATTTGAAGTAAAAATGAGACACTATTTCCACTTATTGAATTTACAGATTGGAATAAACTGGTATTTTGAATGGTAATCAAAATACATATTTTATGGTGATTTTGCTGAGTCTAAACTTTTGATCAAATGCTATTTACCAGTCATGCAAAGAAAGCAGAGAAATGAAAATAAGTAAATCTTTATCTAATTTATTTGGCACTAAAATACTTTGTTTAATTTTTATTTGTTACTTAAAGAAGAAAATGTCATAGCTCTGGTAAAGATGCTATGGAAATTTTCCCTCTGAGAACATCTTGCAATTTTTTTAAAGTATAAAAAGACTTGCCATGGTTGTCTGCCTGATAATTTCAATTTAAAGTTTAACAGTGAATACTATCCTCACATTTTTTTTTTGCAATAGAGAAGAATATTGAGTTTATAAACCTAAATATGAATATACCCTCAGAATATTCTTTCCCCTGAAAACAGTGAAAATATTGTAGAAGCAAAAGAGAAATGGTGCAAAAAATAAGCAAGAAGGGAAATTTTTAACACTTTTTTGATAACTATATGAAGATGCTTGAGATTTCTGAAGCAACACTTTGTACATGATCCCAGAAACAAAAACAATTTGACTAAGAATTTCAGGTTCTCTAAAACTGTCAAAATGCTCTCTCTGTTTGAGACACCGAAGCTTTAAGATCTTCTGGCAGCCATTTTATTATAATCAAAGGCACATTTGACTCTTTCAAGGGAAGCTCAATCCCTCCAGAAGATCACAACAGAGAGAAAAATTAAATTTATGAAAGTAGGAGCTGAAAATGAGCCAGGTATTTTTTAGTCTAACATATGTCTTTTTTTAATTAATTTATTTATTTTTTATTTTTTTATTTAAGAGAAAATGGACACAGAAAAGAGAAACAGAAAGCAAAAGAGACAAACAAACAACAACAAATCCAATACGATAACACTACAGGTTTACAAAATGAGATGGCTGGAACTTGACAGTAGTTATAACATTGCGTATCGCTATTTTCAAAGAGGTTGTTCAGATTAACAGATATAGACATGCAAAATTGATCTAATCATATGAGTATTAACTGTTCTTTTTCAATAGTTAATGCATTTAGTAATATAGTCATTTTTACTATCTTATATACACCTTTTTATAAATTTATGTCTTTTTCCTTTTCCCTTCCTTCTTTCCTCCTTTACCCTTGGACTACCACTTGCTGTCTTTAAAATAACTGCCCATACATTCAAGCCTAATATAATCAAACAAAATAGTTCAGAATAAAACCAATAAAAAATAAAACAATGGTCACAAAAAGAGAAACAAAAAGCTAAAGGGACCAACAAACAACAACAACAAATGCCATACTGTAACATTACAGGTTTACAAAATGAGGTGGTTGGAGTTTGACAGTGGTTGTAACATTGTATATCATTACCTTCAAAGGGATTGCTCAGATTGACAGATATAAACATGTAAAACTGATCCAATCATATGAGTATCAACTGTTCTCTTTCAATAGTTAATGCATTTAGTAGTATAGTCATTTTGACCATCTTATGTATACCCACATATAAATCTGTGTCTTTTTCCTTTTCCCTTCCTTCCTTCCTCCTTTTCCCTTGTAATACCTCTTGTTACCTTCAAAATAACTACCCATACCATTGGGCCTAATATAATCAAACAATATTGTACTGAATAAAACCAATAACAAATAAAGCAATGGAAGCAATACATAGTAATACAACGTTGATTTCTATAATGCCTCATATTATCTTCTAAGCAGTTGCCTATTCCATCTGTTAAGATAGCTTTTATTGATATTTAATCACCTTGTTTTGAAACCCTGTATTGCTTTCATTGTTTTGTTTTGAGTGATTTTAACCTATTTTGGTTTGTTTGATTGTATTCTAACATATGTCTTATTGACAAAAGGTCAATCATAGAGGGCAATTAAAAAAATACAGATGACAATCTTTTACTTATTTCACAAAATCTATCCAGCACATAACTCTGTAGTACCACAAGCTAAAAGTGCTCTTATCCCAACAAAACCTTGAAAGGTTTACACTGTGCAGATAAAAAGAAAAGAATTATGAACCCACCTTAACATTCTTAACAGCCACAGAACATCACTGTGTTCAAAGAGTCTTCCTAACTCATTGCCCATTTTCAATCTTAAAAGACCATTATTCCAGTGTAAGAGTTACCTAAAAGGTTGCCATTATTGCTTTTCAAACTTGCATCCCATCCCTTGTGCCTTCAAACAATAAGAAATAACCTATAGGCATTGATAAAATGGCTTTTTTGTTTGTTCCTTTTCACTGTTGGTCACTGAGCTTGTATTTTCAACTCTCTCTGTAAAAAATACAGAGATTCTGCCACTCTTGAACAGACTTCGGTCTGTCTGTCCTTTGGGTTTGGCCCCTAGAAGAACTCAGACGCATCAAATACACATTACCCACACAGCCTGTCCTTCCCTGATATTTCCTATCTCTATAAATGACACAAACATCCTTCTGACTATTCATGCAGAAAATTGGCTGTCATTCTCTAAATGCTACCTTTGTTATCATGTACAACAACACTAATTAATGAGTACATCTTACTGAGTGTTTTCCTATGTATTTCTTCCACCCATGGCCTTGGCTACACATCTTTTATTGAATTAATTCAGGGCATAGTCCTTCTTAATGCAGGCTACACTCACAGCTTCATTATGGTTTCTTTAGCTCAATTTCTACCCTTCTCTTCACCACTGTGTCCACATAGGCATAAGAATGAAGGATCCACCCTGAGAATCTAGTCACGCCAAATTGTTACCTGGAGAATTCCTGTTACCTCTTGAAGACTGAGCTCAAACATCAGACTCAGCTATCCATGTTTACACCACCAGTGTGTCCCTCTTTGTCCTCCTGTGTGCCATTGTCTGTCTTAGTTCTCATGGAAGCTGTGAAGAATTTCATGGAAATGATTGATTGGTATCAAGTCAATCTTCTCTTTCTCAAATAATTTTAATTTAAAAGGAGGTATCCTTCCATTGTAGCATCTTTAAAAGTTGAATACTCACTATCCTTTTAGAAACCCTCAGAAAACCCTGTAGAAACCATAAAAATGCAGAAACTTTACAAAAATATAACTGCTATGATTCCAGGAAAGAGTAGATTTAATTAGGCCCAGTATTTTTTCTGGGCTTTACTGAGTTGTATATTATGTACCAAGTTCCTAAAATCCAGCCATGGATGAGATCAGCTCTGAGAATCAGTGGGTGTATGGAATTCTCAAAGATGGTTATTGTCCTTGGGATGGTTCATCACTAGATATCAGATGAAAGGGAATGACTGGCAATTCCCAAGCTCAGGGGTCAGGTTTGTTTCTTGTCTTGAGCACAAGGAAGAACCATGTAGTACAGACTGTAGCACGGAGTGTGACAGCAAAGAGCCCAGCTGAAGGATGAATTACATAAGAAGAGAAGTGGAGAAACAAAATAAAAAGAATCTAGAATTTGACGCTGTTGTTAAGATGTAGGTTACATTGTTTATAAAGCTTTGTTCCTGATCTTTGATCCTTCAACAATTAACTTTCTCAGAGAAATATGCACTAATCTAAATGAGAAAAATATATTGTTTGCATTACCAAGCACTAGGCATTTGTTTCTATAGGACTGATCAGTACTTTCTGGTATTAAATATACAGAGTGTAGGGAAGGAAAGAAAGAAACTGAAAATCAGCCTTGTGAATTTTAAATTTAAAAAGAGTAAAGATGTGACCACTGAGTTATTCAATGACAGATTTTGCTGTAAAAGAATTAGTCAGGCATGGTGATGTGTATGTGAAGTCCCAGTTATTCAAGAGGACAAGGCAAGTGGACTCCTCAAGTCCAGTAGATGGAGGCCAGTGTGGGCAACACAGTGAGTCCCCATCTCAAAAAATGAAAAAAAAAAATAAAAAGATAAAAGAGAGGAAATTTAAAAAAAGAAAAAAATCGAGAATGTAACTCGGTGGTAGCAAACATGGTTGGTGTGTGCTGTAACTTCAATCCTCAACAGAAAGGGAGGAAAGGAAGGAGGGAGTGACGGGATGAGAGAAGAAGGCAGAAAAGAAGGAAGGGAGAAATAGAGAGAGAAATGCACTTTGTATTATTTGTCTTAATACACATATGTTTTTAATATAATCTAAATATTCTAAAGGTGCATACAATTTTAAAGTAGAAAAGACTCATTTAAAGAAAGAATAAAAGAGCTTTTATTTAAATTCCTCCATGTTATTTCTTAACATTGACTCTTGGGATTTTCTGAAGAAACTACTTAATAGGTTTTTGCTCCTGCATCATCAAATTCAGAAGTGCAGGTTTACTAAAACATTGCAACTACAAAAATGTTCATAAATACCATGACAAACATGTAATGCATTATAATTACAAATGTGTTCATAATTAGCAATTTTAGGCATTATAGCAAAATAGTTCACTCACATTTAGGTCATGAAATAATTGAATATACAAATGACTAAGGTCATATAGATTTTGATCATCTAGATTTTGATAAGAAATCAGTTTATTTAAAAATTTTACACTATTACAGAACAATTGGCACAGACTTTTCTCCAAAAGAGTCATTTAATACAAGTGCCAGTAAGAGGAGGCTAACATAATATATATTCAATTTAGAATATATTTATTATTATAATTTGTGCATTTTAGACTCTAGGAATAAGACCCTTAGAGTTCAAAAAATTCCAGATAAAAATGACAGTAGCAAATTAGGGATGGCCAAGAAAGCATTTTAAAAGTATATTTTTCCCCTAGTAATGGTAGAGCAAGAAAACTCTGAAAAATGATCACGTAGTACAAAATTACAGTCTGGACAGTCAGAAAGCATGATGAACTGAGAAAATGAGAAACATAAGCAAACATAGTTTTAACATGTTAGCAGTTCATTTTTCTAGAGAAACAGAAACATTCTGACTCAGATGTGTACCAAATTTTAGTGCTTCACTAAAATGAATCCTTGAAATAATTGCTCAAATAATATTAGAGCTGACATACATCATACAGTATCTCTGATGGAATACAATGAGTTTTACTGATTTATATAAAGGTTTTATTGATTTATATAAAATCACAAATTTAAGATCTGAATGTATATATGCATAATGGAGCCAGAATTTGTTCCACTTATCTTATTTCCCCTTAATATCACCCTTTTCTCTCATTAAGAGATTTTGCTTGTTTACCTTGTGACAATCAAGGAGCAATGTGTGGGAGCAACACTGACTTTGGCTATTGAGTAATGAATTTGAAAATAAAGAATGTCTAAATGCCTTCAGCTTTTTATACAAGTATTTATATTAAAATGTTCTCACTGTGGGCATGAATAGTTTGACAAATCTTACCTTCAAAAGGGAATGACAAAACTGGTCAAACAGTCAAAATGAGTTACTTTAGATTTCTGGCGTTTAACAAAAGTCATACAACTGAGAAGCATTTGCCTATGGAGATCCTTTAACAGTGAAAAATTCTAGCCAGCAGTGTGACTTCTTTTCCCATAGCTATCCAAGAGTTTCCTCGGCTCTGTTGGCATCCTGCTTTACTCCATGTAGGGGATGCTCTGGAAATCAGCAAAGCTGATTTCCACTGCTGAGAAGTGCTCACTAGATTGGGAGCACTGTTCATTAACCTGGCAATCCTGGTAGCAGTCAGAAGGCATATTCATTATCTCTAATAGCATTGGGTTGAGTGCTATTTGAGGCACACTGTGGACAGCAGGGTTAGCATACATTCAACAGGGAACTAGAGAATTTGAGAGAGCGATGGAGTTACAGTGGACTGAATAAGCTGTCTGCACATCCTTGATTGGAGAGCCAATCTGCATGCCCCATAGAGACACTAAGATGTGAGACACACAAAAGCTCCATAAAGGAATCCTAAGAGCATGTTCTGAGAAGGCATGAAAGTGTCATTGAAAGCAGAAATCAAGGAGGCTTTGATTTGAACAAACATTTAAAAACTTTGCCTAAGTCACATAGCTTCATGAGCAAAAAGCAGAAACCTTTCTGGCTCAAGGTCTTTGAACACATCCCTTGACCTTTCCCAAGAGAACCTGAAGATTTCCAAAAGCAACAGTTATCCATAAAAAGTCAGACTTAAAAAGATACAAGCAAACAAAAAAATGGAAAGAAAGAAAGAAAGAAAGAAAGAAAGAAAGAAAGAAAGAAAGAAAGAAAGAAAGAAAGAAAAAGAAGAGAGAGGGAAAGAAAGAAGGAAAGAAAGAGAAAAGAAAGAAAGGGTTGCAAATCAGTGAAGGGACTCAGTATATGCTGAAGGGAAGAGAGATTCAATCAGTAGTTTCCAGGTAGGTCATGAACCAAAGAAAACAACAATCTTGATAGGAAAAATCAGAAATCAACATTTCATAATTAAAACATTAAATATTATCCAAAAAGCACAGAAAGAAGAAAGTATTTGGGAATAAAAAATACATAAATAGAGTTGTCCTAAATTCTCAGCAGATACAGAATTTGGTAAAGATTTCAAGGCAGCTCTTATAAACGTTTTCAAAAATTTAGAAAGAATCATATCAAAAGAATTAAAGAAAGTATAATGACTATGACTCAGCCAATCTCAATAAACATCAACTTTTTAAAAAGAATCAAATGCAGTTGAAAAGTACAGTGGCTAAAATAATTTTCTAGAGAAGTGCGACAAAATATGTGCAATGAAAAGAATCACTAAATTTGAATACAAAACAAATTAATGTCAAGAACAGAGAAAGATACTGAACAAAATGAACAGAACCTTAGAAACCTATGGGAAAAGATTTAGCATAACAACCTACATGAAATGAAACCTCAAAGGAAGAGGAGAAAGAGAAAGGGCCAGAAAAAAACACAAAAAAGAATCACTGGAAGCTTCTCAACTATTATAGAAAATTTCAATGTATAAGTATGAAGCAGAATATGTCCTAAGTAGTACAAAGAAATAACACATCAAGACCTATTGCTGTAACTTCTGAAACCCAAAGAAAAAGAGAAAAACTTCATAGCTTTAAGAGACTGATCACTAATCATATACAATATGATTAATTCCCGACTTTGTAGAAATAAAACAAAACAGGGTGCGTTATTCTGATGAAATTGATAGCAGAAAGCAATTATCAATCAATAATTTTATAACCAGCCAAACCAGTGGTAAAAAGCAATGGCAAAATATATCTTATAAAAGATTGAGAGGCCGGGGATATAGCTCAGCAGTACAGCACCTTCCTGTAAGAGCAAAGTCCTGAGTTCAATTTCTGGTACCAACATTAAATAAACAAACAAATAAATAAAGACTGAGGGTATCTGTTGATAACAGTTTAGGCTTACAAGAAATACTAAAATAAATCTTTCAGGCTGAAAATTAGCAACCAAATTTTAATTCAAATTGGTAGACTTAAAAGTGGTGTAAATGGGAATATGTAGGTACATATAAGATATCCATAATATATTTTCTCATTTTTCTACTGTATTAAAAATAGAATATAAATTAAGAATTGTTACAACATATTTTGAAGTTTATGTTACATAGATATAATACATATGAGAATACTATCCCCACAAACATGGGAGAGAGAGAGAGATATATTGGAATATAATTGTTATACAACATTTTCTCCAAATTTAGTTACTATGATTCTGCAGTAGATGGTGGCTAGATAATCTGTATAATGTGATCCCTAGATCTTGAATGTGCCAGTTTTGGTCCTTAAAACACTGTGACCTGACATCTGTTTTGTAAGTGCCTTTTCACTGGGAAACAGTGATGCTTTGTTCACTCTTGTGATACTGAAACTTTTTTTCATATTATAGTGGTAGAGTTGATCAATTCTCACAAAAAAAGATATATCCCTGTACTTAAAATCTTTATTTTCCTTTATATAAAAAGTGTGCCACCCATGAGTCAGCACCATTTGTGGACCAGGGATAGACAGGACAAAGCCACACCAACAAGCAAGCTCTTTCTGGAAAGCAGCACCATGCATAGTCTGTTGCCAGACTGAAACAGCTAGACCCCAGCCCTTTCCAGTGCGTGGGCTGGCAAACAAGAAGTACCAAGTCCCCCTCCCTCATCGGCGACCAGCTTATCTGGAGAAACACAGGCTGTGATGATAGCTATGGAGGTGAAATGCAATTGGATGTCTGTAGTGCTTTGTTGTTCCACTAACACTGCAGGTCTAGGGCCAGTGGTCTGATGATGATTTAGAGGATAGTGACACACAGTGTGACATCTAGGAGGGATCTCCTTCTGAGAGTTGCAGTCATTGTTGATTCCCTGTAGTCTTATTTTGGAAGTCCTGTATCATTTCCAGTGTTTTGTTGGGTTGGGTTTTATTCTCTCTCTCTCACTCTTTTTTTTTTTTCACTTGATTATGTCAAATCCAATGACAGGAGCAGATATTTCAAAAATAGCACGATATGTTACAGTAGCAATTTGGATTTACTATTGGCTTGTTTTGAAGCCCTTTACTGCATTCACTGTTTTGTTTTTATTGTTTCTTTTGTATTCTGTCCTGTTTGATTTTTACTATGTCCAAAGTTATCTGCAGCTATTATGAAGACATAGAAAGGCATTATGGTAACTATTGTTGATTTTGTAATGTTCCGAAGTCCTGTATCTCTTACATTGGTTTGTTTTGATTGGTTTTATTCTGCTTTATACTCTTTAAAAAAAAAGTGAGCCAGTTTTTACCATAAATCAACATTAAAGAAAGTATTTCAATATAATATAAAAAATAGAGAAAAATTAAAATGAAATAAAAATAATTATTTACCAGAAAGAAAGCAATAATGGAGAAAAAGAGGAAATGAAAAGGCATGCAATTGTTGATGTATAAGGGAGCACACAGTAGATTTCAATTAAATGTACTAATAATATCATTAAATATGAATGGGTTACCATCTCATTTATATTATTGAACTTGATATAAAAGCAAGATGTAATTGAATGTTATCAACAAGAGGTATCTCAGATCCAGATGGATGAATAAACTGAAATAAAAGGATGCAAGAACTGCTCATGTAAACAGTATCCCTCAGCAGTCAGGATTAGCTTTGTCACTATCAAACCAAGTTGTCTTTCAGACAAAAAACATTGCAAGATAAAATGAGGGTATATCATAAGAATAAAATCTCTAGTACATCATAAAAACATTGAAAATATATAGAATCCATGATAAAACTACCTAAGAAACAAGGTTAGCAAGGTCATAGTTTTAAAAATTACTATAAATCTAATTTTGTATATATCACCAATGCATTTTAGAAACTGAAGGTAGAAAAACAATCCCATTCACAATAGCAATTAAAATAATAAAATTTATATAAAAACAAATTTATATATTAAATAGTAAAAATAGCATAATAAGTTCAAACCTGTACCCTAAAATCTATGCAACATTGGCTAAATCATGTTACATAAGAGCTAAATAAATATGAAACTATGTCACAGCCATAAGATGTCGTTAAGAAGGAATTCTCTGCAAAGGTACCTACTGATTCAATACAACCTCTTGAGTAGCTAAAACAATTTTGAAGGACAAAACAAGTTTGAAAATGAACTGTACACAATTTTTAAACTTATGGTAATGCTACAGAAATCAAGACAATATGGCATCATCTACTAAGGCCATATAAATCAACAAAACAGAATTGTGAATTCAGCAATATCTTTGCATTTAGGTTGATTTTTTTTTTTTTTTTTTTTTTTTTTACTGAGGATCGAACTCACAACATCGCACCTGCCAGGCAGGTGCTTAGGCCACTGAGCTAAATCCCTGGCCTGTTGAAATAATTTTGACAAGTTTACCATGACAATTCTGTAGGTAGAAGAAAGACATTTTGAGCTAGAGGCATAAATTAGTGTATATATATATATATATATATATATATATATATAAATACACACACACATACACATAGGTACACAGAGACACAAATACATATCACATATATACAACACATTTATAATTAATGTTTTTATATATTTTAACCTACTTAATTTGATACATTTGAGATGTGTTACATACATGTACCACCTACCCATAAAGAATGCATACTTCACAAACATAAAATGAAATAATAATAATAATAATAACAATAATAAGAAAAAGTGAATCAGAGATGAAGAGAGGGAAGAGGACGAGGAGGAGAAAGGGTAATAAAAGGAATCAAGATATGTTAAGTACACGTATCTACTCCTTAAAATGAATGTAGACATGTACAGTAAATATGTACAAATAAAAATAAACTCAAAATGAATCAAAGAAATAAAGGAAGACCACAACTGATATAACATTAAAAATGTGTACACATATACATACAAGAAAAGTAGTTTTGACATTTAATTAGAGAAATATTCTTAGATACACATCAAAATGTCAGGTGTGGAGAACAGGGATTGTCTCCAATGGGCCTGAACAAACTTTTCAGAATGATGAAATTATTCTAAAATTTCATTGTAATGATAATTGCATAGTAACAATAATTTATTAAAATGTGTGAACTATTTATTACAATGGGTAAATTTCATATCACAAATTATAGCTTAAAGCTATAAAATAAGGTACTTGAATGAATGCTGAAAATATATATCTCAGAATGCTTTAGAAAACAATACTTCAAAACTGTAATATGAGTAATTACATACTAGAAAAGTAGGCTGATTAGAATTGACTATTGTCCTCCAAGACAGAAATGGGGAAAAAACGAATATTTTATTACTACCTTTAACAAGGTAAGGTACTGGATTTTTATCAAATAGCACTAGAAAAGTATGGCAAAGCAATCTACATGGCAGAAAATTTTAGTTCTGATACCTTGCCCTGTGGTCAAAATACATGCCAATCAGCTCTGGGAGGAAGAAAAAATGCAGGAATGATTCTACCCAGGGCTGCCAAATTAAGAGCTAGATTAATTTTTTTCTGTGTTTTATCTCTTTTGAAGTTCAAATATAGTTGGGCATCATGTGTTTTTTTATTTTTGTTTTTGTTTTTGTTTTTTGTATCAGGGATTGAACTCACAACCTTATGCTTACCAGACAAGCACTTGAGCCACTGAGCTAAAACTCTGGCCCGATGCTTTACTTCTTTGTATCCAAAATAGTAGTTGGATGTTGTGCTGTAGGTTCACAATCTGTCAATCAGGAAGAGCAAATATCACTTCAGGGAGGATGCTATAGGTTAAGCCAAAGGAAGAAAGAAATGGTCATTTATCTTGACATAATTTTAGTATTTTTAAAAATGATATTTGGAATACTGAGATTCAAAAGTATGTGCCATTAGTATCTAAATTCCTTAATCTATATTTTATACTTTCATATTGACATTGAGCAGTCATAATTTTAGTTTAATGCACTTAAAAATCTAAAAGAAAGCACAGGAAGAATTATAGCACTGAAGATGAGTTACCATCAATTTAAAATTTAAAATATAAGCTGTATTATAACGGAGCTGAATAATTTATAGTTATTATTGCAGATTGTTTCCCACAAGGAACTCAAAACATACCCCAAAAGTAAATAAGAGTTGATTAGCATAATTTACATAGGAAACCAAGACCCCTATAAATATAAATTTAAAAGTCAAGGAAAAATCTTAGGCACTCAAGATGATGGATAAAACAACTGAGAATTTTAATATTTTATGACATACAAAACATGAATGTAAATATATGTCAGTTTATTTTCTTGGTTATTTCATTCATCTCCAGTAATTTTTCATTTTGGTTAAATGGTAATCAAAATAACATAATTTTGTAGACCTTTTTTATGGTCCCTTCAAAGTTGTTCTTCTAAAAAGAAATAATTTTATTCTTGACCTTTCCATTGTCCTGGCAGTCATATATTTTCATTGAATTCTTATTTTATACTATTAAACATTAATAATATCATAATATATTATTGATGCCCACAAATCAACTTTCGGAAGAATTAAAGGAATTTTTTCTCTTACTTTCGTTGGTTATTTACAGAGCAGTCATTGTCAGTTGACGTAATTGAGAAGAAGGGTTTGCCCTCAGTTCAGTTGGCCTGTGTCGTAATTCTAGCCTGTGCCTCCTTTGATGCCGGATTCTTATTTAGCTAGAATTTTTTTCAGTGTTCATATAGTTTACAGGGGCCTGGTAAGTTTTTGCACAACAGCTTTTGTTGAGTAACCTGGCAGCCAACTAGGAATCTTTTCAGAGTCCAAGAACAGCATTCTGAAGTTTCCTTCAACATTGCAGACAACATAGGTCTATTCTCTGATATTTTTCTCCAAGGACATAGCCAATCCAAGAAGAGATTTCAAGATTATGATATTTTATGTTTGAACCTGATGAATGTGATCTGCACAGGAAATTACCTATAAAAAGATATGCTGTAGTCTTAACTCCTTATATTTACAAACTTGACCTATTTGGAAATAGAGTCTTGAAAACGTAATCAAGTCATGTGTTTCTTAACCTAGAATAACTAGTGTTCTTTTAATAAGAAGAAAACTCTATGTAAAGACAGAGCCATACAGGAAATAAAGTGTGTTATAGACACTGGAATTAAAATCATGCAGCTATAAGTCAAGACATTCTTGGAGCTTCCAAAAATTGGAAAAGCAATGAAAAGCCCTCTCTTTGAGGATTTAGTGGGATTGCAACCTGCTAGCATCTTGATTTCATGCTCTTATATTTAAGAATTAGAAATATAGTTTGTGTTGTTTTAAAGCATTTTTGAAAATTTTTAATGGCAGCCCTACAAAACAAATACACATAAAAATACCAGAAAGTAGGTACTGTTATGTTAGATATTCTATTAAAATGAAAATCGCCTATGACATGGGTGATGAATACAGACTGACAAAGTTTTGAGGTACGTAATAGAAAAAGCCTAGACAGCTGTGAAGACACTTGTGGAAGAAACGTGGATTTTTGTTGCTTGTTTTTTGAAACATGGTCTCACCATGAGTTCAGGTTGGCCTTGAACTCACTTGTGGTGTTCCTCCTGCCTTAGCCTTCCCAGTGCTAGGATTATTGGCATGCACCACCACACCTGGCAGAAATGTGGATTTAAAAGGCAGTTCTGATGAGTTTTCAAAAGAAGAAAAGAGAGCAAGATGGAACATTTTTTGTTGCCTTCTTCTAGAGAATACATACATCATTATGAACAGAATTTTTGATATAAATTTGAATATAAAGTTTCTTCTTATGTTTCAGGTAGAAATTAGAAATATTTTCTAGGAGCTGGAGAGTAGACAAATGTCACACTGTTTTGTGGAAGGTAGAACTTATGTGTGATGAACTGCCACAATTAGCTGAGAAATTTTCCAAGCAAACTGTAGAAACTGAAGCCTTATTTCTCCTTGCTCATTATAGGAAAAGTGCAACAACAACAGCAACAACAACAGCAACAATGACAGAAAGATGGCAGCAGATGCAAATACTTAAGAAGAAACCTGCATTGATATTCTGGAAAATTCCCAGCCCAGTCAAAAATTGTCAGTCAATCTGATACCATCACAGGCCTAGCGCTGGACAAACAATTTCAAAAGAGTTAAGTTGTATTACATATTCTTGGTTATAATCCCTCATCTTATCAGAACCAAGGATAGAGGTACAACTATCTGCAGAAGACTCACTCTTTTGCCTGATGGATCCCGTGAATTTCATAGGAGATCATAAAAGATTGTTTTGATAATTTTATACCAACATGGACTGACAGAAACAGGGAAGGTCTGAAAAATAACTCTGAGGCCAAACTACAGTGATAGAGCCCTGGGTCAACAGGACCATCTTTGGTCAAAAAAGCAGGGCAGTCACCTTATTGGATGAAGAAATCGGGTGTTGCTTTGTTGGTCAAGGGAATGGGGCTGCTTCACCAGTAAACTCGGAAGATGGGGTTAAAACACCAATGGTTATAATTAGGTCTTCAAATATAATGCAATCCTCACAGCAATGTTTTCTAATTCCTCCTTTTGGCGTCAAAATGTCTACCCGATGTCAGTTCTACCATTGCATCTTGCAAATAGGTAAGTTACTGGTTTTACAGCTTCCATGAATTGGAATTTTTACCTAATTTAAGTCACACCCCAAGATTCTCTAAAAACTCATTCAAATATGACTTAGAAAGTAATATTTTGGACTTTTGAGTTGATAATGTGTAGATGGTATGTGGAACTCAGAGGTGATGCAGGGTTTGGCAAGACTCTGGGGGACGTTAGGATAGGTTAAGTATATTTTGCAACTGGGAAGAACATGAATTGTGACAAACTGGAGCGTACACTGTTGTGGGTTGAATTTTATCCCTTAAAATGATATGTTGAAGCCATGTTGCATAGTACCTTATTTGGAAATAGAGTCTTACAGATAGAATCCAATTAAGATGAGATCATTGGGTATACACTAATTCAACATAACTGGTATATTTTAAGATAAAAATGTCGATTAAAGACAGAGACAATAGGGGACACCATATAATGATGAAGAAAAATTGGGAGTGATAAAGCTGTAAGATGTAATCAAAATTGTTTATCATCACCAGAAACTGGGAAAAGGCACAAGTGATTTTGTCCTGAATATCTGAGTGTATAGCCCTGTTGACACCCTAATTTTGGGCCTCCACCTTTCACAACTATGCAAGAATAAATCTCATTATTTCAAGTTTTCCTATTTGCTCTGCTTTGTTAGAACAACTCTATGAAATTAACTCAGGCAGTTAGCTGAAGAAAAGGGAGGGTGCTTGGGTTGTTACTTTTTGTTTGTTTGTTTTTCTTGTCAAAAAGGTTATGAGAAAAATGTTAAATATATTAATCACAATTTAGAATTTTATACATTTCTTCAGTCCCTTCCTCCAACTTTGGTGGGTAATTTGTTATGCATTGCTACATATATTTTGCAGATTGGAGTGGCAAACATTTCTTTTTCTATGTTTATTTCTATCCCAATTCTTTAACCTGGAAGCCCTGTCCAACCTGTTTTTGTGGAGTTTGGCTGATGAAACCAGTCTGTTGGCTTGACCAGTAATGCCCAGGTGCATGTATGATTATGTTGTCCAAGTTAATGACTTTACTTCTAACAGAAAAGAAGCAGATTGAATTTATGGCCACATCTGCTTACAAAAGGGTCACAAAATGCTTTTAAGTTTTTGTACGTGATAAATTTGTAAGGTAGTTCACAAAAATTTTTTAAAAGTTGGTAAGATGAAAGAGTTATTTTTTGTTCTCCAATGATGGGAGCAACAATAAAAAAATACATTTTCTCATTTTAATTTCTGAAGAGGCAGAAAAGAAGTACAAGAATCTCTACAAATGACTTTTAAGTATCTCCCTATGTTTGAATAACTAGGATAAATTCTGTGTTTTATATTCTCCAGGACACATTTTCTTTTCTGGTATTTGAAAAAAAAATTACTATGCATGAAGCATCTTATTAATTAATACAATGATAATACATTTACCATCATATCTATTAATTCTTCATTGTTTTAACAAACATATATAGAATGCTCTGCGTTTTGAGTATCTTACTGGGGATATAGCCCCATATGTAGTTACATTAGAAGAGACTGATAAACCAAAACACACTGCCTGCCAGCCAGTTGTGCTCCCAGAAAACCACCTGAGTATCAGGAGTTAGCTTGTCTTGGTGCAGACTTGAAGGAGGAAGCAAACTGAACCCAGCTTTGGGTACTGAGTGCATCAAAACAAGAAGTGTTGGAAGTCCTGTCCCATGTGGAGCACAATGCAAAAAGCAGGGCATGGCTAAGTCATGGGCTTCCACAGCAGAGACTCACTAAGAAATCTCTGGGAAGAAGTCAGGAGGAGGGGAGCACACAGCAGGTTTACAGACTAAAAGATTTTCTTTTTGTAAAACTGTAGATTCCTAGTGGAGATAAAGAAAGCACAATTAGTCCCAATCCATCTGACTGCTCAGAGGTATCTGCTAGTACCATAAAAAAGTATTTGTTTTTAAGATGGTTTAAATACATAATTTCTGTCAGTGAATAATTTTATATAGCATTTTTATTGGGAACATGTTCCCACCCCAGTGAATACTTTGCAAAATATCATGATCGCTGAATTATTTTTACTAGTTGCTAAATGTTGTGAAAAATGTTTAACAATCACAAGTTTCCAGAGTCTTAAGCTCAGGGCTGGGAAGACTTGCCAGGTTGGGCTCTCCCAAGATGGCCTGAGCAGTGCAATCCACTGAGTTTATTTTCAGTGGTAGTACTGAATTATTTCCGTTTTTCTGTCATCAGATACTTGATTCCCATGCATTTCCCTCTGTACAAACATATCTGACTGTCATCCTATCATCTAGTCCTGGGAGGAAGGTGTTGATAAAGCTTTGTAAAAATAACGACTGTCAAAAATACAGGGGACACAGATAACTTGTGCATCATTGGTGAATAAGACTTATGCTCACTTTTCTATTTTTTTGTCAAGAACCTTGTACTGTTATATAGAGATTAGACATGATGATTATGAAGCTTCCAGTTTTTAAAAATAATACTTTAAGTAATAGTGTTACTAACTACTTAGGTCTATGTTCTCAGGTTCCTTTTGTTTGCCCCTGACTAAATTGAAAGAAGTCATTTATTTCAGTAAAAAGGTAAAAGGATTTATTCAAAACAAGCTGGAAGGAAGTGGAAAGACCTCATCACCCAAATCACTATCTCACTGAATGTTAGTATCTTTTATAGCAAAGAACAGTGTGGGAAGGAACACAATGAGAGAGTTGCCATGCTCAGGCTTCTTTTTTTTCATCTCTTCCTGGGCAATGCTGGTCTGTCAAAATGAAATTGTACTTTGACCACCTGGTGTCAGCATCTGCATATTAGGTGTCCATTTATTGAGGCTGAGGAGATGTGAGGGGTGGCGGTTTATGCCCTGCTGCCCTACCTTTGAGGAAGTTTGGAGAAACCGCTTATCTCTAAGGAAAAATATCTAATTTTTAAAGTTCCATTTTGCAGTGCTGCTTACAATGTAGTGGATAGATTTGAGGAAAACACATGGGGAGATGACTAGCAAGACAAGAACAAGGGAAAAGGACAGTTCATATCACTTGGTCAAAAGCTGAGCAATCTATAGTTCAACAGCAACATTCTCACAAATATTAGATGCCACTACAGAACATGGACAATTTTAGGCATTTAATATAAATCAGCAAGGGAAAAAAAAAAATACCCAACTGCAGGGCCAGTCAAGTACAGGTGGAGATAACAAAGAAAATAAATTAGTAACATTGAATACCTATGAAAAATAAGTGCTCAGTGTTACTACTGGAAAAATAGCTGAGAGAGGGAGGAATAGGATCTGTCCAAGCTGGCAGGGCCAGGATCTGGCTGCAGTTAAGTGATCATTTGGAACACTTGAAAGAGGACCAGGCAAGTGTCCTCAGAACTTCTTTTTGCCACACACCTTGGAAACACTCGGAAATAATTCTTTTTTTTCCCTAGGAATGTGGTCTGATTTCACAACAGTGATGAAGAGAATATGCAAGTCAAGTGGTAGTCAAATCTACAGTTGGAGGTGACACTACAGGCAGATGTACTGGAAGAAAACTTCAGGTGAATGTAAGGGCAGCCTTTTCAGAGCCTCTCCACACTCCACACAATAATCCCACTGAGACTGTAAGAATTACATCAACCCTGCAATTTGGAAGGACAGAGGAATGCTTAGGTAGACAATTTATCTAGGAACATAAGTATTCTCCATTCTTTTACATATTTTATTTCCTTTAGTGGCAGTTTGTATTTTGCACAATATGCAGCCCTTAGATAAATTTTACACTCACTTCTAGTTATTTTGTCTAGTTTTTGTTAAGACCGGAATGTTTGGGTATGTTTGAACACAATGCATGGTAAGACAAGCTACCAGGGCTCATTGGGAAGGAATCTGAATTCATCAAAGAGATGCCTGCAATCCTTCATGCAGTAGCTCTTGACTGAGAACCTGCTTGTGACAATACCCACAGGTGAATAAAGATGAAAGTCCTCTGTACATATCATCCAGCAAGATCATTTGTGGTTAAATCATGAACAAGCAGAGCATTGAGTAGCAACCTCTCCAAGACTACATGACAAAGGCATTAGATAAAGAAATAAAACTCAGGATGTGAATCTTCACTCTGACAAAGAGTGAAAGTTAGTCAACTGCTGCAAGACAATAAATAAGTAAAAATTAAGGAATTATTTTGTTTGGAAAGAAATCAAGTGAAAACAGATTACAAATTGTTAAAGGGGAGATTAAAAAGGTTTAACAAAATGTAAGAGCTGGAAGGATAGTTCTAGAAACCTATTAATTTCACACTGAGCTAAGTAAACAAGCTCATTTGAAGTAAAATTCTGCGTCAGAAATGGAGAGCCATGGAACAACCATATGGCCTGCAATTGTATTTCAACTAATCTTATTTCCTTAATGGCTTAAAGGTAAATTTAAAGTTAAATTAGGTTCAGAATGCAATTGGAAGCTAAATGGTGTGTAAATTAATAGTTCAATTTTTAAAGTAATGGTATTAGTTTGGATTTTGAAATAAACTGGTGAAAAACCACATATGTGCAAAATAAGAATGTTTTAGACTTTGTAAAACTTTATTGAAATCATTTGCACCAAAACATAGCATGTAAACTAATGGAAAGGAGAGAAAGCAGCAAGACTAAGTACAAAGTACGTTGATACTCTGAGATCTTTGGTGAAAAGGCACATTTTAAGGAAAAAAAAAGTGAATTGAATGTTCTTAATAGCAGAATGGCTTTGTGTGTCTTAAATGAAAAGAAGAGAAAACCGATTTATAAAATTAGTGGTAGTTAATGTTATTAATTTACTACTCAAGAGAATGTATTATTCTACGGTGTTCTCCCTCATTCCCTCACCCCGGGAAGTTTTCTATGAGTCTATTATTTTCTTTTTTTTTTTTCCTTGAGAGTTTTTCAGTAAGTTACTTAGTAGGTGCTAGAAGCTATTAATGAATAGGTAGTCTGACAAGTTTAAAAGTATAAAGTCAATAATAGGATGAAAGATAAAGACTATGATATTAAACTAAATTGTTTTAGTTTTAAACACTGAAACTAATGCAGATTTTATTTTTAAACACTGAAGCTAATGCAGATTTTATCTTTCACTAAGGTTTATAACATAATGTGGTGAAATTATAAACTCTTACCTATTTTATTTAAGATTTGCAATCGTGTGTGGATCTGAAAGGCTTTTCATTAGCATACACATAAACATACAAAAATGGAGGAGAGGAGAAGGAAAGCTGTTTTTGTGTTGTCATTGTAACATTATCATTATCATTAACCTGATCTCCCAGAAAGTTTCTCACTGACAAAATAAGTAGCTAAAAATATTTTGAAGTGATGTATATGCTAACTGGCCTTATTGTGGGAAAAATTTCACAATGTATACCTATTTTAAACAATGCATTGTACACCTTACATACATGCAATGTTTATTTATCACATATACCTTAATACAACTGGGGAAATGATGAGCCCAAGAAAACAAGCAACCATTATGCTGAAGTAGTTATTGTAAGCTAAGCAAGTAACATGAGAACTGGGACACTATAGCTTTCTTCCTTTAATCAAAGCAACCTAGGAAGACATTGTACATTGTACATGTTAGGATGGCATCAGACTCATAGTGTGTGCATGTGTGTGTGTGTGTGTGTGTGTGTGTGTGTGTGTGAAATCTGTTCTCATCATTCCTTTGCGTGATAGTTCTTTCAAGATTGGTTCAAATCATCTTTAAGCACTTCAACACATGCATTATTTTTAAGCTTCAGGGTACACATAACAAAATGCGTAACAGTGTATTCATCCAATGGTCAAACTCTCTACAATTATTCTCAATTTGGAATCAGTTCCCATTATTTTCCAAGATAAGTTTTTTTCCTTAATAAGGATGTTTTAGTGCCCTATAAGATGTAATCAAAGAAAAATATGACAGATTCACAGTTATCTTGAGGGTAGTATATAATGAGTTCCTTTTTTTGGATAAATTTTACCAGTTAAATGTTTCACAATTTAGCTTCAGTAAAATTGGATTTTTAAATTGGCATTTTTAAAATACAGTTTGTTTATCTTTTGTTTGTTCATTTTTTTCTTTGGATTTTTGTGATGTAAAATCATAATTATTTTTATTTTGCCAACAGTTAAACAAAACTAAGGCTAAAAGTATGAACCACTATATCAACTTCATGTTTCCAGTATGATCAGTATGTTTTGATGGCAATCATCTTGCTGGTGACTATTGGAAACAAAACTGTTAACTGATCTCCCCTGAGAGAGCACTGCACTGTTAATTGACATCTCTCCCATTGACATCACATTTATGAAGGAATCTTTGCCTATTTAAATATCCTTCCTATTTAGAAAGAGTTTCAATCAGTTCATTTTATAGTAGCATAGTCTGTTTTCATGTCTTCCTTGCACACTTAATTGTAGACTCAAAATGTTAAAAATGCTTAAAATGTTGGAGATGTCAGTGATCTCCACTTTTAGACACTTGGAGCCTATTCTCCTTGCTTATCCTTTTGTATGGCACAGAGGTTAAGAACACAAACTCCAGTTGGACTATTTGAATTCACTGGCAAGATAGTGACGGCATCCTGATACTACTAGCAACACTGTTTTCGTTTTATGTCCTGCTGGCATTTAATAGTTGAATCACCTATTTCACTCCACTCTTTTCTTCTCCTCCTGAATTCTAATTATCATTTGTCTTCCAATGTAGAATAATTGACAGTGACTTCTCATTTTCAATACACAGATGCATGGCCATGCAAACCTGAGCAGTTTGAGTGCTTTGGAAATTGTCAGTATTTACATTTGCAGCTTTTAGGCATTCTTTGCCTAAATTTGTCTATTTTGATCAAGCTCTAAAAAGCTGGTCTACTCCTGTTTTGGTGATAAAGTTAGGTATCTGAGATTACAAGTCTGAGATTCTAACTCTAAACTTTGATGTATTCATAACCTCATTTGTGTTTCAATTTAACAGCTTATAGCAAACAATCTGACAGTGTTTCCTTGAAGAATCAAAAGTCCACTCAGATTCCCCTGGGAATGAATGCCTGTGGATACATTTAAAACACTGTGTACACTTATCTACATTAACAGAGGGTTTACATTTATGGTTGTAGCTAAATAACTTTTGTCACATATCTAATCATTAATATCCATATATTTAATTGATTTCACTGTGAAATTAAAATCTGGTGTAAATATTCATCCTGTATTACACAGGCAACCAAAATAAGTAATATTAAGAATGTATAGCATATCTGCAAAGTTCATTCACATTTATGATATGTAAATTTATGCATTAAGCCATTGTTTGGGGAAAAGTACCTTTCTATGTTCCCCCAAAATTAATGCTGAACAAGAAAAAACAAATTGTACTAAGGTGAATCCAATTTGGCTGAGTATAAGAAACTGATTTCAAATTCAATGACAAGCATTTTGAAAGCAAAAGAATGGGAAAAAGGCTTAACATGCAAGTCACAAAATAAAGCAGAGTGGCAACATTAGTGCTGGAAAAAATAAATTTCAAAGCAAAGAAACATATGAAAGACAAAAAGACATTATGCAATGATCAAAAAGTATCAATTCAGCAAAAGACATAACAATTTTAAATTTGTACATTCCAAGTAATAGGTCCATAATATACATGAAGAAAAAATTGAGGTAACTAGAAAGGAAAACTGAAAGATACATAAGGGGAATTGAAAAGTCCATCACTTTACTCTGATGTAAGTACTAAACAGAAAATATGATAGAATATAAAAGATGAAAGTAACACAATCTAATTAACCTATGTAACATATTCCACCAAATAACAGAATATACATTGTTTTAAAAAGTAGGAATAAAATATTCATCAAGACAAATCATATGCTGAAGCAGAGAACAAATCTCTACAAATTTAAAGGGAATAAAATTTTCTGACAATAGTGAAATAAAATTAGATTATAATAAGAAAAAAGTTTTATGCCAACTCAAAAATAGATTACAAAATAATGCATTTGATTGTGTAAATCTCAAAGGAAATAAAATTACATAAAGCTGAATTAATATGAATATATAGCTTATCAGATTATGTGGGATGCAGTTGACTTGGTAAAGAGAGGAAAATTTTATCACTAAATGCTTATACTAGAAAGGTAGATCTGAAATGAACAATCTGTGCTCTTACCTTAAACATAGCTAAGAAAAAAAGAAAAAGAAAAAAGAAAAGAAAAGACATGAAGGAGAAATAAGTGGAAGAGGAGGAAGGGAAGGATGAGAAAGAAAGAAGAAGAGGAAGTAGAAGAAAAAGAAGAAGAGTAAGAGAAGACTGTGGAGGAGAAGACAAATGCGGGGAGCTAAATCAAGCAGAAGAAATAAAATGACAAGAACAATAGCAAAAATAAATGATACTGAAAGCAGAAAAACAATAAAGAAAATCAATAAAGCAAAAAGGTCAAATTGTAATCAATAAAGTTAATATACCACTAACAAACCTGATAAGAATAAGTGGACACAAATGACCAATATCAGTCATAAAATAGTGTTTAGCACTACAAATCCTAAAAATGGATAAAAATTGAACAGTGAACAACTTTATAGTCAGAAATTTGACAAATTAAGAAAAATAAGCCTATCCTTTAAAAATTACAAACTCTAAAAACCCATGTATTTTGATGTGGATAGCTTTTTTTTAATAGTTCCCAAATCATAAAACAAATTGAAATAATATTTTAAAGTCTACCCTCAATAATGTTTCTTCTCTGGTAAACAAAAGGTCTTGAGCTTGATTCCTGGTACAACAACAAAAAAAAGTAACAACAATAAATAAATAAACAAGAAATAAAAATAAAAGTGTTTCTTCATTCAAATGGTTTCACTTTGGAATTCTACCAAGCATTAAGAGAACTGATTTTTACACAACTTTTTCCACAAAATATGAGAGGAGAGAATACTCTGTAATACCTTGTTAAGATCAGTGTTACTCACATAGAAAAATCAGTTAAAAACAGAACCAAGACTAAATATATATTCAAAAATTTTCTTGATTTTATACAGAAAAACTGAATAAAATGCTATTTAATTAAATTCAACAGTATATAAAAATAATTATGCACCATAACTTAGTGAGATTTCCTCCAGTTCTACCAGACTGGTTCACACGGAAAAGTCTATTGATATAATGTATCAATAAAATAAACAAAAACTTATGTGATACTATCAATCAACATAAAATAGCATAAGTCAAATATTAATACACATCTGTGTTGCGCAGAGGTGAAATAACAAAATCCCAGCAAACTAAAATTAGAGTAAAAATGTCTCGAGTAGAGAAAATAGTATTTATAAAATCCTACAGCTACTAATACACTTAATGTGGAAGATATAATGCTAATGTTTAAGATAAGAGACAGGCAAGTATGTATGATCAGAACACTTTTAGTCAGCACGGTTTTGAAAGCTCTGTTTTCAAGTTTCTGTGGTAAGGAAAAAAGAAAAAAAAAAAGACTTTATATCACCTAAAATATTTAACTCAGAACAGATCAGACCTAAAGATAAGACAGAAAATAATATACATATATACTATATATATATATGCATTATATATATATATACACACTATATATATATATGTATATATATATGTATGTATTTGTGACTTGGAGTAACAAAATATTTTCTTATATATAACACAAAAAGTACATACAAAAGAAAAAATAAACTGGACATCAAAAAGAATTGAAAACTTTTATACTTCAAAGGATGTTAATCATAAAGTAAAAAGACAATCCACAAAACGAGAAAAGCATTTTTCATATCAGAAATGATATGAAAAGGCATTTTTTATGTAGAGTATATAAAGAACAGTAGCCACTCAATAAGAAATAAATGTCCCAAGTTTTTAAAGTGCTAAAGTTATCTGAATATATATTTGTTTAAATAATATATGATAACAACCATAAGGTTATGATAATATGCTTAACATCATTAAGCATCAGAAAAATGCAAATCCAAACAACAAAACTGACCATTTCATACCAATTAGGATGTCCATGATCATCAATATGAGAAATATTTAATGTTTGTGAAAATAGGGAGAAACTGATCCCCTCACACTCTGCTGATAGAAATGTAAGAAGGTACAATTGCTTTGGAAAACAATTTGACAGTTCTTAAAATAATTAAACCTAGAGTTATGACAGGATTAAGCATTTCTACTCATAAGTGTATATTCATGAGAAATAACGTCATTATGCCCACACAAAACCTTTGAATGCAAATGTTAATCCCATTATGGAGGATAGACAAAAAGTACAAACTACTCATGTCTGTAAACTGACAAATGTGTTAATAGTGTTAAATAGTCAAACAATTGAATATTGTCAGGCAATTTAAAAATCTTGATACATGTTAAAACATGGATGAACCTAGGGAACATTACACAGGTGAAAGAAACAAGTAATAAAGAATCACATATGAGTCTGTCTACATGAGATGCTCAGAATAGGCACATCTATAAGGAACAAAAAGTGTACCTATGATTTTCTTGGGGGCTTGGGGATCTGGAGAACCATAAGAATTTAAGGGTGATATTTAAGGGTACAGTGTTTCTTTTTAATGGATAAAAGTGTTTTGTAGATTATACTGACTGTATCAGTTATGGTTTACTAGAGAAACAGATATAATGCAAAAACATACAACTGTATAAGAAATAACAAGATTGGCTTATTGATGGTCAGCCACAAAGTTGAATAAAGGAGCATGCAGAGGGTGTCTGCAAGCTGGAGGGGGAAGGGTCCTGCCCAAGGGCTGGAGCTTACTGCAGTGTCCTATGCAAGTCCACATCAGGAGGCTGATGGGTCTATGACAGAACACTGAAGAATCTATGACAGAAGGCTGAAGAGTCTACGATGAACACTGAAGAGTCCACGATGAAGCTGAACAGTCTACACCAGAAGCCAGGAGGTGACGTTCAAGCTAACGGTGAAGACTGGAGCTCCTCCAAAGAAGCAGCAATCAGTCCCTCCTCATTCACCTTTTATAGTATGCAGGCTGCTCCTCAGGGGTGGGGGTAGCACTCACACCATCTGCCTGCCCTCCTCTTGCTAGGGGTGAGGATGTTTACAAAGTAAGAACCCTGTCTCCCTGCTGAGTCTCTCAGTTAAACTTCTGACCTTCTCAAATTGACACAATGAACAGGTAACTGTTTGTGCTCTACACCCCAGGATGTAGAGTTGCTGAGTTACTTAATTAAGGTTCTAGATTTCTCAAGTTGACACAGTATATAAACTGTAACACTGACTGATGCACAACTCTCTAAGATTTGCTAAAAGCCATTTAATTGTATGCTTCAAATAGATGATTTCAATGATAAGTGAGGTATAGCACAATAAATCTGTTAAAATAATAACAAAACTAAATTATCCTAAACATGATACTACCATTCAATCTAGAAATTATAGTGTTAAACATATTGAAAAATTATGTTCATACAAAAAAATTTGAAATAGATTTCTGGGAAAATGGCAGAGTGGTAAGCAACAGAGAAAGAGACCCTCTGAGATTTGGTGTCCAGACACTGGAATACAGCAATGCAGAGAAGAGAAGAAGGAGAGAACTGGGGCCTCTGGACCCAGGAAGGACCTGAAGCAAGAATCGAAATTCACAGGGAAAGCAAAGAGAGAAACTTCAACAAAGGAGAAGGAGGTGGTAGGTAGCACCTTCTTTCTGAGTCAAGATTCACTGTGTGGGAAGAAAGGTTCAAATCTGCAGACACACGGTGACTGCTGGCAACCCCAAAAGCTTCCACGGAAAGACACAGTAGTGCAACACAGCAGTGGACACAGTGAATTGCAGTGGGTGGTGAGTGGTATGAATTCAGCCATCCTATGGGAGAAAGTGATTAGCCTGAAACTATTTTGGAGAGGGGTTAATTGAGCTCAGAACTCAGAATAATTGCTGGCTCCTTCCAGTAGTTCCCAGTTCAGTTCAAGTCCACAGAAAGTGCACTGAAAACTAAACAGGTCTAGTAAACCTCATGACCAGAAACCAGGCTGAACTTCAGCAGAAATTAAAGTGCAGACTTGTTGAGATTATCCATTGCCCCACCATAAAGCTACTTACTGGGAAAAATCAACATAGTTATGGACTCTGCCCCCACATGTTATCTACCAGTGACAGCAGAGACAAACTTGGAAGTGGGCAATTTTTTTTTGTTTTTGTCTCTCTCTTTTCTTGTTTTGCTTTGCTTTGTTTTGTTTTCTTCATTGTTTGATCTTGTTTTTATATCTGTCAACATGGTTTCTATTTTTTTTGTGATTGTTGTTCTGTTCTGTTCTTACTTTTCCTTCTTCATTCTCTTTTTCCCTCCTGTTTTCTGCATCAGTTTCCAAAAATTATGTGATCCTCCTTGGTTCTCCAGCCTTACTTATAAACTCTTCCTCTTCTTCAAATTTTCTGTTTTTCCCATAACTTCTTTAAATTTTCTCTCAAGGGTAGAATTGGCACATTGAGGGCTTATTTACTGCTTATAATTTTCTGGTTGTTTTAGATTTTGTTGTATAACCACAAATCTAATTCATATGGCTAAAGGTGGCAAATTAATGGTTACCACAGTCTGCCATTTTCTGAGCTGTCTTTAGTGCAATTGATATTGCTGATTATACTACTCTAGCCAAAGTGACATAATTGTTCTAACCAACTGCTCTTCCTGCTATAGCAGGACTGAGATTGCCTAAGGTCATTGAAAATACTGTGGACAGGGACTGGAACAAAGAAACACGGACTGGGAAAAGTAGGCAGCAACTTCTCATCCCTACCAAACTGAAGAGGTAGGATCTTGCAACAAGCTCAAAACCCAAAAGCCAGCTACACCTGAGAGACACCAATGAGAAGTAGTCGCATCCTAAAGATTTTAAATACTAGCAATAATATTACTCACCATAGGCAATTTACAAGAATAGGCAATTTACCCAGGAATTAAACTAAAAGAGTTGGGGAGACAGTTGAACAACATGCAACCACATACATCTAGTTCACCAAAGGCAAACCCGGGGGCAATAAGGTGGAACAATCTCAAAATTCAAATAATATATCTCACAGAATGAGAGAAAACAATCCTAACATTCATTTGGAACCAAAAGAGACCTAGAATATCAAAGGCAGTTCCTAGCAACAGAGGCAAGGCAGGGTGCATCATAATCCCAGACTAGAAATTATATTACAAAGTTACTGTGATTAAAGAAAAAAAACAGCATGGTAATGGGAAAAATGCATATGCAAGGATCATTGGAACAGATTAGATGATGTGGAAACAACTTCAGACATATTGAGCCAATTTATCTTTGACAAAGGTGTCAAACACATTACTGGAAGAACTGACTCACTGCTGATGGAAAAACTGGTTCTCCACATGCCAAAGATTAAAATTAGACATATGTCTTTTACCATGCATGAAACTAATATCAAAATGTATCAGTGATATAAATATTAAAACAGAAACACTAAGACTGTTGGAGGAGAGAATATGTAGAACTCTTGAAGACACTGGTAGAGGCAAAGACAGAACAAAATCCTAGTCTGAAAGGAACTCTCACAGAGAATCAAGAACTGGAATCTCATTAAAAAGCTTTTGCACAGCAAGAGAAATCACCAACAGAGTGAAGAGACAACTCACAGTATGAGAAAAAAATTTTGCCAACTGTTCCTTAGTCAAAAGATTACTATCTAGAATATGTAAAGAACTCAAAAAAATCAGATGCCCCAAATTTAAAGCTCCAATAAAAAATGGGCATCTGAAATGAATAGACAATTCTCAGATAAAGAAGTAGAAATGGCATACAAAAATATAAAAAGAAATGTTCAACATCAATGGTCATTTGAGAAATACAAATTAAAACAATATTGAGATTTTCTCTCACCACAGAAGGAATGGCTATTTTCAAGAAATGAACCAATTAAAATGCTGTTGTGGCTGTGGGGAAAAAGGAAAAATTCTCTACTGTTGATGGGAGTGTAGACTGCTGCAACCACTGTGGATATCAGTGTGGAGATTCCTCAAAACACTAGAACTAAAGGTTCCATTTGACCCAGCTATTCGTCTTCTTGGTATCTTCCCAAAAGGACTAAAAGCATCATACTGCAGTGACATATGCACATCAATGTTTATAGTGGCACACTGCAATAATCATGTCTTAGAAACAGCCCAAATGCCCATCAACTGGTAAATAGATAAAGAAGATATTTTTTTAAACAATAGAGTACTAGTCTACCATAAAGAAAGGGAAGCTTGAGACATTTCTAGGTAAGGGATGCACCTTGAGATCGTAGTTTTGAGTGAAATCAGTTGGACACACATGTGTAAATACTGCGCTGTTTCTCTGGTGTGAGAATCCAAAATTGTAAATAAGAATCAAAATGTATAGTAGGTATTGTGAAAAAGGAAGAAAATGTTCAAGTGGGGAGAATAATAAAGGAGTGAGGAGGGGAAAGGAAAAAAAGGAAAAGTTAAAAAATGAGAAAAAGAAGGAAAAATGGGAACAAATCTTTTATAAATGTGGAGGAAAGGAGGTTGAAGAGAGGATATGGGAATGGTGAAAAAGAATCAAGTTATATCACGTACAAGTGCAAATTCTGTATGATGAATGTGATAATTATATACAACTAAAAGATACCAATAAAATCTGATTGTAAACTGAAAAAAATTAAAATAAATTTCTGTAGGAGATGTATTTGTAAAAGCCAAAATATAGAAATGAATGAAATATTCTTCAGTGAGTGAATGATTAAACAAACTGTAATAGATGTCTATTATGGAACACTATGCAGAAGTAAAAAGGGAAGAAATATTGACATAATTGAAAATTTGGATGCTTCTTGAGAGAATGATACTGCATGAAAAATTTCAATCCCAAAGGGCTACATCATATAATTGTATTTATCT